>JACXGM010002110.1:0-42228 GCA_016801145.1 Umbra pygmaea | reverse complement strand
AAAAAGAGCCCTGGACGAGGACCATCTAAACTTTATCGTGGCACTTCTGTGTACGAGATAATAAGCAAAGTCAATGGACTTTTTTTCCTAAATAGAACATTTCACAACCTACAGGCGATGGGCTTGTGGCTCTCAACCCTCCCTCTGTCCGTTCATACGTCTGTCTGTCCATCCATATACCAGTGAATGAAAGCACAATGAAAGGCTTTGCCATGTCCAGGAACCTCCTGTACCTTAATCACTGCATTTTGGGGCTTGTCAACCTTATGAAAACAACTGTCACCCGCCCACCGGGAACCCCGCTATGCCTCCCCTCTCCGCCCCGCCCCTGGTAATTGTCACACATGGTTTGGAGCCTTCAAATTCAACTCTGGACCTTGAAGCCAGTTTTACTGCTCTTTTGTTTATTGTTCCCTTCTAATCAGGCACTGATTTAGACCTGCACATCAGAATGGAGCAATTCATTATCAGGTGATCAAACTGGAAGGATAGAGCTAGGAGTTCAGCACTTACTGGTGTACTGTCTTTCTGTAGGTGTATTGGTGGATGCCAATGTTGTGTGCGTCTACGTGTACAGTTGTGTTTTGTATATGTCTTGTAAAGAGACATGGAGGATAGACGTGTCCATGCAGGTGAGGCTGTTTGTCATCTTTAGATGAAGTCATGGGAACCTCAGCCAAGTTGTACCTGCCAGCCAAACCTGCTGGGTAAAAGTCATGAACAGTGACTCAATACACTATCGATTTTAACACATTCTACTCTACTTAGGCAACAGAAAATAAAAATTATGTCATTACAGCTTACCGGACATAATTTTTTTACATCAGCAATGTAAAACCTAAAGGAAAGATAAGGCAACCAAAATAACTAAAAATCTGCATGTGAAAGCTGTTACAGGTTTAAAGCCCAAATTCAAATCCGTTAAGCTTTCCACTGAAATGTCTACTTAACATGCCCACGCACCAAGCAGAAGATTGACTGTTATTGACCAGTGATGGTTGATGTCTTCTCGCTCTCTGTGTTTGTATTTCCAGACTGAGAACTCCTACAAATGAGCTCACTGCAGCTGCTGCTTTTAAAAGACTCCTTAGCTCTCAACTACCACCGCAAGCAACAAATATCCTTCACTTCTTTTCATGGTCTTCCCTCCGTTTCTCATTTGGCACCCATTTTGTCACTCTTCTCTTTGCTTTCCATCTGTCCCTTCCTCCCTCTTTCACTCACCAGCTTTTCTTCCTTTCTCTGGAAACTTTAATGGTTTCCTGGGCTCAGTTCGAGACATTCTTTCAGAAGGAACAATAACAACAGGAATAAGAGCCACTTTATATAACTCCTATTACCTTCCACCCCACTAGTCACCGGTGTGTGTCTCTCACAGTTTACGTGTGTGTATACAATGCATGTGTGTTAGTATACAGGCACATTACTGATAAGCTCATTCAGTCAGTAACCCAACGATCACTGGATTGAAACTCTGTAAATCTAAATAGTTGGAAAATAATGTCAATATTCTTCAATGCCCCTAAAATGTGTTCTGGGAAAAAAATCTCAGATAAAAAGGTGAACATGTTAATTTGAATCAGGCATTTAAAAATATTGCTCAACAGCCCCAACTAATTTGGTTGTCATGAAAACTTTTTTTTACAGTGCCAAGAAGAAATATGGTTCCTCGTCAAATGTCTGCCTATTTTTTAGACAGAATCTTAACATATCCAATATTGTAATCCAGAGCCAGTTACAGTAATTACAGGAATATTCCTTGGGGCAATTTCAGGTGAAGTATCTTGCTCAAGGACACAATGTCATTTGGCAACAGTTGGGAATTGAACCAGCAACCACCCAACTACAAGTATGACTCCCTAACACCTGAGCCATCAGACAGAAGCACACTTCTGTCAGAAACATTTTATAAGGTGCACTATGATTATTAATTTAAATATTTATCGATTAATCTTAGCTATTGACTGCATGTCACCACCATTGCTGCGTTCTTGTTGTTGTATATACTCTGTTTTTTTCTTTTTTCTGTTTTTGTATTCTCCTTGTCTTCAATGTTGTTGGATGTTTGGTGTGGTTTTTATTGTTATTGTTATTTATTGTTGTCTATGTCTAATTAATGTTCAATGTAGCTCCCGTGAGTGCAAAACAAATTCCCCCTGGGGCAATAAAGGTTTCATTCATTCATTCATTCATCTGATGCCCATAGAGTACAAAATACATAGAGGGAAAAAGTACTTACTTTACTTGCTTTTACACGGGACTGTATAATGCGTTTTGAATGAGCCTTTAATAGTTAATTGTGATTGCTTTTCTTAATATATGTGTTTCATATGCATGCATTTATATTTGTTTATCTGATGCTGTAATCCAGGGCTCAACTGTGAACGAGACGTGTCTCATCTTAATGTCTCTGTCTAAATTGAGGTAGAATGAAATAAAAAGTATTCATCAACAACTTTTTCCTAAAGCTTTTTAGGAGTATTTGTTGATCATGGTAGGATGTGCCTTAGTAACTGTGTGCTGACAACCATAGGTCAAAGTTACTCAGATTTATATTGGATAGGGCTGTACCAAATTAGGCCTGGTAGTAAAACTTTTTCACACCTGATGAATTCATGTTTGATCACTGCGCAAACCAAACAAATGCATGAAACACCACATTTTAATGTAAATGTTCATCTAAACTCCCTCTACCAACTTCTACAATATAAAAAAAGGAAATATTCCAAAAATGTCAAATGGGGAAAAATACATATATATATACATAAATATATCTGATCTAAAAGGAACTTTCACACACCTTCGCGATAGAAACGTAAGGTGAAAAAACGCATATGTTAAGTTTTCCTTTTACAAAACTTGAGGGAAAATTAAAGGAATCATAGCAGCAAATTGTTTAAGTTAGGGAGTCAAATGGCCTAGGGAGTCAAATGGCCTAGGGAGTCAAATGGCCTAGGGAGTCAGATGGCTTAGGGAGTCAGATGGCTTAGGGAGTCAGATGGCTTAGGGAGTCAGATGGCTTAGGGAGTCAGATGGCTTAGGGAGTCAGATGGCTTAGGGAGTCAGATGGCTTAGGGAGTCAAATGGCTTAGGGAGTCAAATGGCCAAGGGGTCAAATGGCCAAGGGGTCAAATGGCTAGGGGGTCAAATGGCTAGGGGGTCAAATGGCTAGGGGGTCAAATGGCTAGGGGTCAAATGGCTAGGGGGTCAAATGGCTAGGGGGTCAAATGGCTAGGGGGTCAAATGGCTAGGGGGTCAAATGGCTAGGGAGTCAAATGGCTAGGGAGTCAAATGGCTAGGGAGTCAAATGGCTAGGGAGTCAAATGGCTAGGGAGTCAAATGGCTAGGGAGTCAAATGGCTAGGGAGTCAGACTTGTAGTTGGAAGGATGCAGGTTCGATTCCCAACTGTGCCAAAGTTTGTTGTGTCCTTCAGCAAGGTACTTTATTCTAAGTTGCTTCAGGGGAATTTTCTCTGGATAAGATAGTAAGGGAAATTACTAAAATGTAAAATGTTAGCTGACTAACAGTTCTGGTGCCTGAATAGAGCAGATCAAGGTTGAGGTGAGAGGTGAAAGAAAGAAAAAGAAACAAAGCAAGAATAAATTAAAGACAGAGATTTATAAGAAACTAAAATAAAAAAAATCATCAGAAATGGCTAGTAAGAGAAGTGTTTTATCGCCTCTATAAAACATACATGTCTACACAAATCAGTTCCAAATACAGTTTAAAAACTCTGATTCATGCAATGCATGTCACTTTACATGTACTGCCACATTGAGCTGTTTAAGACTATAGCTATGCATGGCTTCTATGATCAGTCCACCAGAGAATGATCAGTCCACCAGAGAATAGAAACTGTTGAAGCATGGTGGAAGGGGAAAAAAGACAGGGTGCAAAACATCTCATACTGTAGGCCACTAGAGGTCCCTTCTCCCTGTCTAGGTGTGAAACCTGAAGCCAGGCTACCCAGAATAAATAAACAATAAGAGTCTTGGCAAAAGAGATGGGGAGAGGAAACTATAACATCCAGGTTAATAATAATAGATAATAATAATAGATAATAATAGAATAAAGAATATATTGAATATTTTGCTAAAGTTCTTTATAATGTAAAGGGGTGAAACAGTTTATCAACACATACAACTACCACTTTCTAGAATGGTGAAAAGTGGAGGGACACGGAATACAGCGCTAGTCAGGAAGTGCAATGAGGAGGGATGGGGATGCAGCATCCGGAAGAAGCAGGCAGATGGTTTGGTTCTCGGTCCTCTTGCAGCAATAATACCTTAGTTTGTGTGTGTGTTTGTGTAATGTGTGAGTGAGAGAGAAGCCATCCATGCCAAGTCACACCTCAGTGCGTCCAAAAGGCCTCTCCGTGTGCTGTAGCCTCCACAACCTGGAGCTCCTCCAAAAGGCCTTTCCAGGAGTCCTGCTGGGGAGGTACAGGCTGGCCCTGGTCCAGGGAGCTGGCTGTGTGGCTTCACAGGTGTCAGCCCACTATATTGTGCAGAGCTGGGCTTGGAACCAGGACCGAGGGCCCAACTTTGCCTGGATCAATTGCCTGTCTGGTCTGGACGTGACATCCTGCACTCTATGTGTACAATAACTCCTCTGCCAGCCCAAGTAAGTAGCTGACCCAAGGCCTGAGAGATGCTTTAATAGCGTGGAGCAGGAAAAGCTGACGGGGAGTCACTCTCAACCAGAGGTGGCTAGAGAAGACTCATCATTCTCCCATCTGTCAAAAAGAGGTGTTGGGTATCTGACCACCTGACCTCATGCTTTCAATACCCGGGTCTCATACTATTCCATTATCTGTTCCATTACAAGTGTTCATCACCAAGATGGATTCACTTAAATTAATATCAGTAGCCCTCAAGTAGACAGTGGTGTGAAAATGGAAATACACAAAAATAAAATTAACTGTTTCATTTTCACTGTACTGCATCTTGTTAATGTTACTGTATCAGTTCTAGAATCATCAAAAATGTTAATAATGATTTACAATCAGGGTGTCAATCTTATAGTAAATGTATTAAAGTCAATACAGTCTGTAAAACAATATGTTTTGTGGGAGAACAGATTAAACGACAGTAAATATTTTTAGGAAGCATAATGTTCCCACAATCACAGCATGTATTGTCCAGCACTATGTCCAGCTAGCAAATCATCAAAATGAAAGCCAGCCAGTCAGAGAGCATTCTGAAAACAATGGAAAAAATACACAGACAATTTTCTGGTCGAGCCTCCAGATGTGTTTGAAATCTGAACGTGTCAACAGTAGAATTTATTGACACATGAATTCTTAAAAAATATCAAAACAAACTACTAGTAAACAACACAAACAAAGCCAGGCTACAAAACAACCATTTATAGAGGTCTAAATTGAAACAATCGATTACAAAATGCTTAAAAACTCTGGAATGAAAAAGGCATTGCATATTTCCTTCCACTGGCACTTATAAACAGGTAGAGTTCCTCAAAAGATTAATGGGGAAGTGAGACAAACTAAGAGAAAGTGAGAGAAATTGAGAAAGTAAGATTTAGCCTAATGACTGCTGAGACATTTTCAAGTGGTGGTGCTGTGATTTTTTTTAAAGTTTCAGAAGTTTCAGGGGGCATACACCACACCTGCATCGTTCCTTTGACATTCTCTGACGAGGACAGAATCTCGTGACCAAAACCATCACACAAGTTCACCCACGCATTAATTAGGCTAGTTTGAGCACATATGCAAATGAGCCTGTACTGGGACAGTGTGGCCATGTGTTTGAGTGTGTGAGAGCAGTCGGTCTGAGGGGGTGTGAAGGTGGGAACTGGGCAACCTTCTCACCCCAGCACCATTTCTCCCCTGGGGTAAAATAGGTTGGATAAATAAGGAGATGCTGAATGGGTGCACCCCCTACATAACCCTTCAGATACAGGGGGAAGGGGGAGATGAATACCAATGATGGAGGCCCGAGAAACCGTGGTAACAGAGACGTGGCTAATTTCAACAGTACGTTTAGGATCTTCTACACATGCAACCCTGCAAAAGCACTCAGAAACACACATGACAGAAATTACTTTTTCACAGACACCCAAACAATAAATGGGAGTTGTTTCAAACAGGCATATGTACACGGTGCAATTAACCCCAACAATAATTCTAAGAAAAAAGTAAAATACATGGGGGGTGGAATAGCTGAATGAACTAACACATGAATGAACCAATCAATGTGGGATAGGGGAACTAACAGTGAAAGCTGATAGAGATATTAGACCAAGGGGAGATGAATGGGGAATATCTAACTGTTACATGCCAAAAGTCCTGCACAGCTACTGTTTAGTGTGTAGGGGTGTGTGTGTGTGTGTGTGTGTGTGTGTGTAGTATTTCACACACATCTACTAATGTTTCTGAGTTACAGTAGCCGTCTCCAATGTGAACTTTGCCTCAACCAATAATGGTTTTAACAGACCTGTCTGCTCTCTGGCCCCTCCCACCATCCATCATATTATACCCCTACAACTCTTCTTTTGCTCGCTCTCCATTTGCTGAATCAGCTGTTCTGTCCTAATAGATTCTCTGCCTGTTTGCTGTGTGTGTGTTTGCGACTCTGCCTGTAGAGCAAACAGAAACATATGTGTTAGCGCTTAGCCTCTTGCCGCTGGAATCGGAATGCTTTTCCAATGCAAATCTGGACAATGTCCTGTTCGTGTTTTACTGATGTCCAAGACCCATAACCCTCAGCTATCTCCGGATCAACACAGCCACCGGTTGGAGGTGTATACCAGGCCATGGCTGGACGTCGTCTGCTTGGAGGACCCACAACCTCAGCTGGTCATTGTCATCTGGCGGATGCTACAGTCAGCTTTTTGGAGTTAGCAGTCACTTCTATTTTGTGAGTGCAAGACACAAGTGAGAGAAGGTTGTACTTGGGAAATTCACTCTGCGAATTTGAAGTGTGCAAAAGTAACTAGGGGTTTAAAGGTCAGGGACGTTCCAAGGATCCCAAGTAGCACCATTGTATACTGTATTATGATGCTCCTAAGAACATACCGGAAGAAGGAGGGGATGGAGCTAAAGTGAATAACTCAGTCAGGCACATGGTGTTGGGAAGATGGAGGGGGGATGATTGTGAGAAGACAGAACCAGGGAATGGGCCATGGCATGTAGAACCACACTGAACACAGAGGAAGAGACCAGAGAAGGGAGACGTCTTCATCAGGCCACCAGATTATGACAAATCTAATCCAAGCTAAAAAAAAACATGTTTTGCATTTCTTATGAGTTGGGATATTTGTTTGTCTCTCTACAACAGAACAATTCAAATGGCAACTACAAACAATTTGCTAATTTTAACCAGAGGTCCAAAATATGGAACGGGGGGGCAAATTGTGAAATTGAAGAGAAGCCATTGATTCATATCATCTGTCCCGCCACACACATTCTAATGAGGTGGAGAAGAGGCGCGGACGTTAAAATAACAAGCGGATAGAACAGGCAAAAACACATCAGAATGTCAGACATTCATCATTCTGACATGCTGTTAGGGAGGGGATCAAAAAGCCTTTGATATCCTAAACAGTAATATGAGTAGAGCGGTGAAACATTGGACCCAGTCATGTATAAATCCATGCAGATGTGTGTCCTCTCAAACTTGGGATAAATTACTAGCGTCTACAACAGAGAAGAACACGAACAAAGGAATATGTCTTTCTGGTACCTTGTATCTCATCTTGGGGCAGGAGTGGATGTAGAATCCCAGGTAGTAGTAGCACAGTTTTGGGGACTGTTTCTGCAGCTGCCTGGTGAAGGCAATCTCCCTGAAACAAAGAGACAGAAGATGATTTAGTTGAGGTACCGATAATATAGTCTAAAAGGCTTGACCACATTAACTTGATAAACTCAGTCTGCTGAGAGCCTATCCTAGTTTAGCGTTCTTCTTAGAAACCCAAACCAAAGAAAAAGGTTCAGCAGATTGTTTAGGGAGGGGATGAACAGTTTTAAAAAGAGAACCATTATTTGTCACTGTGATTGGTTAGTTTTTACTAACCTACCATTATTAGTCACTGTGATTGGTTCGTTTTTACTAACCTACCATTATAACCAACTGTGTGATCCGGCAACTCCAAAAGCAAATTAGAGCTTCAAACTAAACACAGATTTTTGACCGAACAGAAATACCACACACACACACACACACACACACACACACACACACACACACACACACACACACACACACACACACACACACACACACACACACACACACACACACACAAGCATTTGTCCTTCTATTCTTATATGGACCTGATTCAGACAAAAAAAATCCACATGTACTATTACCCTGAAGAAAATCTTGTTTTTACTATGTTTGTGAGGACATCAAATCTGCACATGCAGTTCTTGCTCTCAAACACACACGCACACACAATTGACCACCGGACATCAGCTGCCTTTTGGACAACAGTGACACATAAGAGTGACAAGTAATTACTTTGATTTGTTTGCAATGTGGGGGAGCGGGTCACATTAATAGACAAATTAATGGTGATATGCATAGGAAAACCTTATAATGACATTCAAAATGTCCTTCAGGACGCTTCTAGAACGTCCCCAAACACAGAGCATGTGTTGATTTCTTCATGTCTCTTTCAGGACGTTTCTAGAACAACCCCAGACACAGAGCATGTGTTGATTTCTTCATGTCTCCTTCAGGACGTTTCTAAAATGGCTCCAAACACGTAGCATGTGTCAACCTCTTCATGTCTTTCCCTAATGGGTCGCTGTTTCGTTAATCGCATCCTCTTTCTTTTAACCCCATGTTCCTCCTTCGTCTTCTTGCTCACTACCATTTCCTCCACTTCTCCTCTGTTAAATTCAGCTCTCCTTTATTTGTCTTTTGTTTCCACTCTTCCTTCCATTGCGGCTTCATTCACTGGCTCAAATGAGTGTTGGGGGGGTCTCTTTTTTTGTACACTCTAAGTCTTAAGTGTAAGAAGAGAGAAAGAAATGAACATAAAATCGATGCAATGGAGAAGAAAGCGAGCCAGAGGTATAAAGAAGAATAGAACTGGGGGAGCGAGGACAGAAGGGGGGTTAGGGAGGAGGTGCTGGAAGGTCAGCCGGTTAGCTGCCAGGTTCCCTGGTTCCCATCCCCTCCTCACAAAAGGCCGAGTGGGGGCTGAAAGGAGGACCGACATCGGGAGAGGTGAGGGGCCCATTCACCAAGCCCACCCCCCGCCCCCCCTCGTGGCAGCAGCTTGAGTCTGCCATTATCCTGTCTTCAACGATCTGACGCCCCGACAAGCCAATTACCAAGGCCTTGTGACACACAGAGCCCTGCTTCATAGGGATGCGTACTGCAGCGCTGGGCTTGAGACGGGGCCTCACTTTGCAGAGCTGGGAGTGAACGCGCACAAAAGGTATACTCTCTCGAGCAACCGCTTGAGGAAAACACGCTCAGTTTGATTTTTACTAACCGATCATTAAAAACAAACAACTGTGTGAACCGACAATTCGAAAAACAAACTCTAAGGGTTCAAACTAAAACACAGGTTTTGGACTGAACCAAAATAATACACACACACACACACACACACACACACACACACACACACACACACACACACACACACACACACACACACACACACACAGACAGACACACACAGACAGACACACACAGACAGACACACACAGACAGACAGACACACACAGACAGACAGACACACACAGACAGACAGACACACACAGACAGACACACACACAGACACACAGACACACAGACACACAGACACAAAACCGTGTAGGGACAGATGAAGGGTTTTACGGTTTGTGAGGACATCAGATCACCACATGCAATCATTGCTCACATATACACACAGATACCCACACACACACACACACGCATGCACGCACGAACACTGGACACCAGCTGCCTTTTGGACAACAGTGTCTCAGAGACAATGAGCACCTCACCAAACCCAGTCTACCCCTCACTAGCTTTCTCCTTGGGGCTGGTCTTTCTACAGGGAAAACTCTGGACAACCCCCTCTCCTGTTCTGAGCCCAGAACCACATCATACAAAACACACCCTATGGAAGCTCTCAACACACCTCATTACACACTAACCTACCAATTAAACACACACCTGCACATAAAGGTCCAGTACATTTCCAAAGGAACTCAGAGAAGGAAAACCACATGTGACTACGTAATTCAAATATACTGTACATTTTAGTCCAAGCTAATGAAATTGCTAGAATCTGATGTGTGTAAACCACAGTGTTTTTCCTTTCTGCCTGACAGTTTTTTTTCAGGGGCTTGTCTAGCTAGCTAAGAGCTACTAGGAGATTCTTGTTAATTAGGAGACTCACGCCTGAAATAATACTAGGTAAAATGTGTCTCTCTTACCAGAAGAGTTCCTTCACATAGGTAGTGTCTCACACACTCACAGGGCCATCGCTGACACTGAGAATAGTGGTTATGATTCACGTGGCCCATGGCCTTAGAGGGGCCCACTACAGTGTGGGTTTGCATATCTCAGCTGTTATTATTTTTCACTTTACTAAAGATTTCTGAAACAAAGAAAATGCTGTTGATGATGAATATAACATTCACGTACTCTAAAATGTAATTGTCGGAAATTACGGGCCCCCCTCCAACCCATTTAGTTTCTTCCAACTTTACATTCAGGCCAGGCAAGGTGAAAACAAACACTGATAATGAGTTGACTATTCAAACTTGTTTTTAGACTAGCTGGTCCATTATGCTGTTAATTTTTTTTAAAGAGTAGCAAACAAGTTGTAAATATGTAATCGACTTCAGAACATTTGTGACGCGCAGAACTCACTGTGTACATCATGCTGAAAATGAACAACTCCTTTATGGAGACTTGACATATTGTTTAAGTTGCTGGTTGTTGTTGGTTTGGTTTCACCCTTCTTTATTCATGTGGTTCATTCACCTGTTTCCAATGTTCATTACGCACCAGCTGTAGCCACTACCCTCGTTAGTAAGTGTATTTAGTTCTGTCTGTTTGTAGGGTTGGTGTGGTTCATTGTTTTGTTGTCAGCGTTCTGTGTTGTTCAATTCGGCACTGCGCAAAATAGAGCAGTAGCGCTCATATTGTTACAGCTGTTCTGGGTAGCTATCTTAAATAACTTGCTCTACTGAGCACAATTTTGTACATAATTAGTCATTTCTACAGTCAGTGCAACACATATCAGCATATGGAGGTAGATATTTGGTAAGAACAGTGGCCTTTCAATATACTATACATTTACATGAGAGTGGTTGTTGCTGTGCGTTTCAATCAATCTCAAAGCAGCGGGAGATTGGAAGGAGAGGCGGCCGAAGGATGTGCAGGCTTTTGTGGCAATCAAAGAAATATACTGTACTTGCTTGAACGCAGATTAAGAGAGGGTGTTGCTCTGGAGATTAATGATTTTAGGTAAGGTGGGGTTTTGCCTAGTAGACACTTGTAAATAAGATGAAACCAGGGTGTTTGTTGCCGGGTGTGTAGTGAAGGCCATCCTATTAGATTGTAAAGGTTGCAGTGATGGGTGTTATATACAAATGTACCATCAAACAGGACCTACACTGTATATATATATATATATATATATATATATAAATATATATATTTTGGTCTAATAAATCAATTTGACAGATTTCCACATATAAAGTGGTCTGTAACATCTTAGAAATTTTTGTATCATACTTTTATTTCATTTTTGATTTTTCCCTCCCAATTTCCTCTAATCCTGGCTTGTCGGCAGCTCCGCAACTCCTTGGACAGATCTGTGGGATGGCGAAGGGCGCACATATGGTTCATCCAACCATGTCACCCAGCCACCAAATCTTTTTGCACGGAATCCAACACGGAAGACTTTAGTCGGATCATGCCCTGGATGATGACATTCACCAAATACTGCGCTTGAACCCACATGCGTCTGATCTGGACACAAAGAATTGCTAGAGAGTGACGTGGCACGATAGAAAATCTGACTTATCTAACCCAAATCCCAGGCAGCGCTATGCCAATTTGCAATTTGACTCGTGCAGAAGGCCCGGGGAAAGTCATAGAACACAGTCAGGCTCAAAACAGTGACTATCATGACGGAGACTGTTGTGCAATGCAGCGACTTAGCCCACTACACCACACAGACATACTTCTATTTTGGTTCAGTCAATCAACTGATTCCTTTATATGAACTACACTCACCGGGCTCCTTGTTTAGGTACACCTGATCAACTGCTCGCCAAAGCAAATATCTAATCAGCCAATCACGTGGGAGCAAGTCAGTGGATATAGGCATTTAGAGATGGTCACGACAATCTGCTGAATTGCTAACCAAGTGACTTTGAATCTGGTATGTTTGTTGGTGTCACATGCTGGTTTGAGTATTTCAGAAAGTGCTGATCTACTGGGATCTTCCCGTGCAACCATCTGTCGTGTTTACAGAGAACGGTCAGAAAGGGAGAAAAGACCCAGTGAGCCTTGTTGATGGCTGAGGTCAAAGGAGAATGGCCAGACTTGTTTGAGCTGATAGGAAGGCAACAGTAACTCAAATACCGACTTGTTACAACCAAGGTATGCAGATGAGTATCTCTGAATACATTAAGACATCAAACCCTGAAGCAGGTGGGCTAAAGCTGCAGAAGACCGGGTGACAATTCTGTCAGCTAAGAACAATTTGCACGAGCCTACCAAATTGGATGATAAAAGATTAGAAAAACATTGCCTGGTCTGATGAGTGTTGATTTCTACTTCAACATTCAGATGGTAGGGTCAGAATGTTTTATAAACAACACTAAAAGAATTTTGGTGTTGAGAAGGCTACTTTCTCTGCCTTCCTCTTTCAGAAATGCGCTTAGAAAGCTATTAAACTATTTCTTGATATTTAAAATATATGAAAAAATGATTTATATAAGATAATGTTTTCCTACACTATGTAGTTTTTGGTTATACACAAAAGCAACGCCTAAAATTCATGACAGTTATCAAAGACATATTTTCTAAATTATTAAAATCACTGTACCCATTACTATTTTTATATTATGATGTTATAAGTGGTATACAAGGGATTTAATAATTCTCAATGAAATGTGTCAATTCAAGTAAAGTAACCCAAAAGAACATTGGCTGTTGAATTTCTCAGTTTGTAACTCCACCCACCAGCCCGCTTAAGTTCAGTACATTTTTCCCCTCAGTTCTATCCCGGTAAGGTGCAGGAAGTTTGTAGACAAATACACGCTCCATACTATAATGGACATGGACTGGCCCTGTAGTGGAAAATAGGTATTTAAGAACAGCGTCGTAACCAGGCAGATTACTGAAATGGCAAGCAATGCAATTCATGCATCAAATATATTAAAACATAATAGTGTCTGAATTTTTGTGTCTTGGTGTGGCAGCATGGTTTGCTATTTATAAAAATATATTTCACCTTTATTTAACCAGGTTAATTGATTGAAAACAAGTTCTCATTTGGCTAAGATAAAGTGGAAGGTGCAAGGCGACATGAAGTTACACACAGAGTACAAACATTCAAATATACAGTAACACATATAAATGATATTCGATTAAAAATAATACTGTAGATTATTTGGAATGTAAAGTGGCAGTACAAGAGAAATAACACTAGGATAGGTAATGTGATGATCATGGTAATGTGCAAATTATACAAAAACAGCTCTGCAAGATGCATTAAGGCTTTGTTGAGTGAGCTAGGGCATAAACTGGCAAAGAGAGGGGGTAGAGTCAACATGTGCAGCGGTCAGTCAGTAGATTTGAAAGCAATGCTTTAAAAGTAGTGATGGGGACAGTGGACTTGAGTGTCAGAGATTTTTGTAAATTGTTCCAATCATTAGCAGTGGAGAATTGGAAAGAGAGGCGGCCAAATGAGGTGCAGGTTTTTTTAGTGAGTAAGGAAATATACCTGCTCAAGCATAGGTGGGGGATGCTATGGATAATAATGAGCCTAGGTAAGGTGGTGTTTTGTCAAGTACGGACTTGTAGATGAGGTGGTACCAGTGGTTCAGGCACCGGGTGTGTAACGAGGGCCATCCAACTAATGAGTAGAGGTTACAGTGGTTGTTGTATGGGGCATTGGTAACCAAATGGATGGCACTGTGGTATCCTACATCCAATTTCTTAAGAAGAGAGTTTGAAGCAGTTCTGTAGACAACATCACCAAAGTCAAGCATTGGGTGAATGGTCATAAGGGCTTGTTTGGCAGGAAGGGTGAATAGGAGGCCTTGTTATGGAATAGGAAGCCAATCCTAGATTTGATCTTGGACAGGAGATGGTTTATGTGGGTCTGGATGGAGAGCGAGGAGTATAGCCAAACCCCTTGGTATTTGAAATTTTTGACATATTCCAGTTCAGACCCATCAAGAGTGGTGATGCTTGTTGGGCAGGCAGGTGCAGCGTGTAACTGGTTTAATATCATGCATTTGGTTTTTCATCAAAGCTCTTTTGGAGGTTTTCTAACACAGTTTCCAATGTAGGGCCAGATGTATATAGAATGATGTCGTCTGCCACAGTAGTGTCACAGTAAAGTGAACGCAGCGGAAAGGCTGTGGTGTTGTCTGACCTGCTTTGCACAACACACCAAGAATGTTCATATGTGCTTTGACTTAAAAAAAAGTCCACATTTCTTCATTTTCTTATCTTTCTTTCAAAATGCTTTTGCTGTGATGTGACTGAGCAGTAGTGATGGGCGATTTATGAACGATTTGTTTTTTTTGATCTTATCTTGAGAGATCAGGGACGTACGATCATGGGCGTAGGAACGGGGGTACATGTCATCCACCCCAATGTTACAGACAGGCAATGTGGTCCACCCCCAATAATAAGAACAATTTGTGGAAGATGTATGGTGTTTCCCCCCCAATATCAAACTTGTTCCTAAGCCCTTGAATACGATTCATACTGGGATCTTTAATTTAGTTTTTTTTTGGGATGGCACATTACTTCTATGATCCAGTACTATTCTGTGGTACTAGTACCTGCATTGTTCATTTCATTCTTTTTGGTGCAGGCACATTACTAGTATTATCCAGTAAGGTTCATCGTTATAATAAATTAAATATCACATATGATGGGCTGTTACATTTTGCCTATGCACACTCCCTCAAATGAACAAATGTTTTAATAATATATTTATTTAATACACCAGCCTGTGAGATGGAAGTGAACACTCACTGACAGCTGCATTTATTTGATTGCCTCAGACGTAGATCTTCACCAATGAAAAAACGTACGTTCTGCCAGACATCGTATGAGATTACTTCATTATCTGAAATGTTTTGGGATTTATGTAGGTGCATTACTTCTATGATCCAGTATCTGTGTCATTTCATTCTTTACTTCGTTTTTTCTATGATCCAGTACCTATGATACGGATCAGTGTACTGGTTCTTTTTGTTTATTTCAATCTGCACATGCGGGAATGAACGATACAAATCAAGTTGATTTGTTCATTTGAATAAATGAGATCCAAAGATGAGTCAGTAAAAAGAATCAAACTTCCCATCACTACTGAGCAGTGTGGGCACGTACTGAGCAGTGTGGGCACGTACTGAGCAGTGTGGGCACGTACTGAGCAGTGTGGGCATGTACTGAGCAGTGTGGGCATGTACTGAGCAGTGTGGGCATGTACTGAGCAGTGTGGGCATGTACTGAGCAGTGTGGGCATGTACTGAGCAGTGTGGGCATGTACCTGAATGTGAATTCAGTGTTGTTTGCTGATGCTGTTTGATTGGCTGTTTGCATTATATGCAAGTTAGCAATGTTGTAGTTTGTGGAACGTTTACCTACAAAAGATTAGACTTTATCGAAAATATATTACATACGTTCAATATCATCAATATCATATTTTTTATCATGACAAAAATGTATTGCCCACCCATACAGTATGTACAAACAACAAATCTGTAGCATCTGCGTGTTGCAATAATGTCAAAATGGACCAAAGTCTACGAGGAATGTTTCCAGCTACTTGTTAAATTTATGCCATGAAGAATTAAGGCAGTTCTAAAGGCAAAAGGGGGTCCAACCCGGTAACAGCAAGTACTAATGAAGTGGCCGGTGAGTGTATAACTCACTTTGAAATTGCTGCGTGTCTCTCTTTTCCAGTATAATTTTGTCATAGGAATTAATTGTGGTAATTATAAGACAAGAGTATTGCTGTCACCGGTCTGATCTTAATAATGAAATAATATTAATATTATGAATGTAATCTATATTTGGGAGGGGGAACTTGACATATGTTTTTTCACTGGACCCTGATTTACTTGCAAGAACCCTGCACACAGACAAACTCACACATATACCGTACACAATCTATTAGAGTCTCACACACAGCCAACCCAGTCCATCCACGTCTGTGCAGAAACATTTTCATAAGCTCACACATTATTAGGTATCTATCTATATTTATATCTATATCTATCTATCTATATAGGCTTTTGGCTAGAGAGAAAATAGAGACAGAAGAGAGACCAACATGTGAGAGAGAGACAAAAGTGATAGACACATAAAAGAAAGGAGAGAAAGTGCAGAGATAGAAAAGACAAAGACCTAAACAGAGACAGACCAAAGAGACAGACAGACCCCCAAACTGACCTGAGAGCAGAGTAGGAGCCCAGTGACAGAGAGGCAAATTCAGGGTGGTAGTACAGGTACACTGAAGACACACAAGTTGGCAGGATGTCCACCACCCCTACCGCCACCAAGCGGCTGTCCAGCCAGTACTGCTGGTGGAAGGAACCGTAGCCTGGCTCAGGACCCTCCGGAGACGTCTCCGCCTGGGGGAATAGAGATTTTTTATGCATTATTGGAACATTAAAATACTGGATATAGCAATTTCAATGCATTTAATGCTTTTACTGTTATTATTCCATAAGTCTGATTTTCCACTTGTTTGGCAATATAAATAAAAGATACCCATTCCATATAAAGCCTATTTTACATTAAACACAAGACATCCCCCATTGTTGCAGTTCACAGGGAAATGCAGTAAGATCTTCTTCAGTTATAGTGTTTTTGAATGAGTAGACAACTTTAGATAAAACAGACATTATTGTCTAATCCCTTTGCATTTTCATAATTTTAATTTAAACTGAGTTGTTTTGTAGATTAGAAAATAAATATTGTTTTATTTTGATTGAGTAGGCACATTTCCCCAAAATTTTATATGTATAAACATGTGACCCACATCCAGAGATTGTGAGTTCAAATCCAGGCAGACACTTTGCATGTATTTCGTTTTTTATTCCAGCGCGATGCAGACATTTTGCAAATGTGCTTTATTATCCTTTTTTTCCTCACTGTCACCATGTTTACAAACAATACATTACAACATAATACATGTTACATTGAGTTAACAGCAAGGTTTCTAAGTGGTTAAAATTAGGGTAAAGTTTTGGGTTCTCCACCTCCACTGCTGTATTTTGGGACTGTGCAGTGAGTGCACACACACAGAGAGCGAGACTTGGCGCGCACCCTCTGACTCCCCGGTACCAACCTTGAATCCGACAAATTTTTCTTTCGAAAATATATGAATGAGAGTCAATGGAAAGATAAAAATTATTTTTTGATCCGTTTGAATTGAGCCATGAATTACACATATGATGTGTGTAAATTTATAAGATAATTTTACATGTCAAGAGATAAACGATTTGACTTAAAGAAGTTGAACAGCATTGGGTTTTGTGTGAGATGGCTTAGTGAACCACAGTACATCTTGTCTCGAACAATATACGTCACCAGAGAAATATAGCTGTAAACTTCACCAGAATTCCATAACTTCATAAAAAATATTACAATAACGAAACAAAAAAATCAAATACTTAGTTTTTCTGTTTTTGATTTTGGGTTTTGAAACAGAAAAACAGCTACAGAACTTGTGATTTCTGTTCTTATTTTTTCCCAGTTTTTCCATTCTGGTTTTAAAACAGAAATATAGAAAAACAAGGTTGTTTTTCTGTTTTTCTGATTTGGTTTTGAAACGGAAAAAATAAAGAACAAAGGGTACATGGATTGAAACAGTTTGTTTGCAAGTTAGAAGTTTTACTTTTGACATTACATTTTTTTGCATTTGAGTTAAATCTTCTCTCAAATTCTAATTTTTGTTTGATACTCCAAACATTTTGTTTGACAATTTGGCACAAATCTGATTCCATACTAATAAATGCAATTGTGTCACT
Source organism: Umbra pygmaea (assembly GCA_016801145.1). Taxonomy (NCBI): domain Eukaryota; kingdom Metazoa; phylum Chordata; class Actinopteri; order Esociformes; family Umbridae; genus Umbra; species Umbra pygmaea. The sequence goes on along the minus strand of JACXGM010002110.1, from coordinate 24,025 downwards.
GGCCAAATATGTTTAGACCTGACAGTGTATGTGAATGAACACACGAATAGACAGAGACCATTCCGTTGTCTTCCCCCCACACTCAAGTGTTGTCTATTGCATTGTTATTGCCGTACCACTTTGTATACCAATTGACCTACCTCTCTAACTCTGACCTCATTTGCACTAACTGTGCTTATAAAATGGTTTTGGATATATTTGCAATTTGATTGGCTAAAATTGCACTCCAAGCCTAATAATTTCCCTGATATCCGCACTTGCAATGTAATCAAAAAGGATCACTACGCCGGAGCTGAACAAAATAAAAATATGGCAGACAATTCCTCTCACTTCAAATCTCAACACCAACTTCCAAATAAGACCATCAAAATATTTTTAAAGAGTTCATTCACTTAACACAAAAAGATTGTCGCGGATGTAGACATGCTAATCAGCCACAGGTTTTAAATCATCTAATCTTTTTTGTAATAAAGTGTTTTTCGTGATGGACGAAACCTTGCCATTCATTCCTATGTAGAGAACGTGAAGTCAATTAGAAGCACTTTTTTGGTGATAACCGAGCGTACTGCGGAGCCTCAAGCTGAGCGTGATGACGTAGATGTGACGTGAGCAACGTCTATGTAAGTTGGAATTCTTAGCTGTGCGAAGAGAAATCTGAATCATGCCGAATCTTGCCTCTTGCAGAGAAAGGAGAGCATGAGTAGGAGTTGTCCATGAGTGTAGGAGCAGGAGCAACTTTTGGTAAATATTCTGATTATTTATTTTGTCATTTTGACTGTGACTCCACATCCCCCGATTGCCTATGAGCTTCTCCTGGACTTTATGGAAATTTCTCTACTGTACGACAGTAAGTCGTGTGGTTATGACACAATAGTTCGCATATTTTCACAAAAACAGCTGCTATGGGGCCATAACGTGAGATACAAGGTAATGGAGCTTTTTATACATTGTCCTGTTTCTTTAGAAATTAACAATGGACAAATAGTCTTTAAACGCTTTGGGTGTAAATTTAATTGCTGTCAAAGTGACCCCTAAAATGAACGGAATGAATGGAAGGCTAACGTAAGGTGGTAGCCAGGTAGCATCAGAATCCACCCAGAGCTGCTTCAACTTCCAGATGCAAGCCTACTACCTTGGTCATTAGTCAATACACTGGTGGTGGCTGGCTTGTTAGCCAAATTGTCTTACCTACCACTCACATTACACACCCTGGGTTTTCCACAGTACTCTACCTCCACCCCTTGGACAGAGTGAAGAACAGACTCCCTAACCCAAACACTACTAGTAGACATTTCACCTCATATAAATTTACGGGACAGGTGGATTTCCTTGTTGTTTATTCATCTATCCCTAGACCCCTTTTTTTCCACATTTTAAAATATCAAGAAATAGCCTACAGTTTCGATAGCTTTAAAAGCAGATCTCTGAAAGAGGAATTACGGCAGCCTACCATTTTACCAGAGAAATTAAGATGAAATACTTCTCTATACAAACAGTTGTTTGTATCAGACTTACAAGTTGCCTGCTATTGTTGTTCTGCCAAAGGTTTGTTCATATGTTCTGTAAATTGTTGAGGCATATAGCCTACCATTGTTTTCCTACGCGTTGTTAGTAGTTTGAACTATCCCGCTGTCATTGAAATTTGTGCGAATCATCGTGGGGAATTGCATGTGTTTAATTGCATTAGCTATATTTTATGTGGGCTATTACATTAATTGTAATAACAGCAGAAATTAAATTAAGTGCATGTTTCTGAGGATGAACGCTATTATGTTCAAGTACAAAAAAATCTGTTGTATTTCTATATCTTCTTTTATTTTTAAGTGCGACTGAAATGAATCCCGCACTTTGACAGTGCATGATTGTGTGAAGTGAACAGTTTATAAAAACATTTAGGGATAAACACAACATTCTGTACAAACCTTATAATGGATGTTGCATTAGGAAATTAGTGTTTGCATGTATATTCACATGCTTAATTAATTCATTTAGGCTTATTCATGGTTACAGCGATGGGTGCTGCTTTTGACAGCAGAGAGAAATCTAGAAAGGATTGACATTTTAGACATCACCATTTATAAAAACTTTGATATTTTGGAAACTACCATCTACCTCAAGCCGCAAGGTATAACACACCTTTACACACAGACAGTAATAATCCTAGACACCTCTTAAAAAGTTTCCAGAAAAACAACTTGAAGTAGCAAAACTGCACAGATGTTTGCTTGACCGTGTTAACCGTAGTGTCATCAGTACAGTACGGCTGGTAGGCTGGTTGATATTGATGATGGAGTCTGTATCAACTAAACATTTGAATTGCATAAACAAATGTATCACTAAAGCAGACTGGAAAACGAATGCCATTTAAATTAAATGATACTTTACAGAAGTTTTCAGACCTTGTTATAAATGATCTTTTGATCCGTTTAATAGGAACTACTTGATTTGTGGCGTACTAACATGGGAACAGTAAGAGGATTGGTAGGGGGTACGTCAAAGTTAAACAATAGCCATTTTCTATTGCTAAAAATACTAATTAAAACATTAATTTTCACAAATAAAATGTTGGCAACCATTTTTCAAGTGCATTAACACACTCCAGACTGTGCATTGTCAGGGAATAACCGCACACCTCCCGCTTTCGGCCTTGTGGCTTTCTACACTGCTGAGGTGTGCAGTTATTCCCTGCAAACACACAGTCTGTCGTGTGTTAATGCTTACTTCTATCGTATAAACTGAGTATCTTCACCCTGTATTTAAATTTCTTTGTGTATTTCATGTGAAACTTTATGTTGTCTTGCACCATTGTGCTTTAAATTTGCCAGGTCACTGTTCTCAACTGGCCCACCTAGTTAAATAAGGCTAAATACTATTACAGCAGCTGCTAATACTAGAGATTTGATCACGCTTATATCATTATTATGCCTGTCTGCTATTGGTCTGAATAGTTACTTTATGTACTGTGCACATTTTCAATGCAATTCATCTAACTTTCCATGCCAAATAGAAAATGCATTACTTTCCATGGCTTTAGTATCCTATTGACTTTGCTAATTGTTCTGTCAAAATTAATAGAAGTGAGGTCTGTTAATTGTTTTGGGATGTGTTTTTTGGTATATGTAAAAAAAATTCGTGATAGTGCATTTTTCATAATTAGGTGAATAAGCCAATTGAAAACTGGGGATGATTAGGTTGCCATGTTGGTATGATGGTATGTGAAGGACACCAGGGTTAACACCCATACTCTTATGCTAATTGCAATGAAATCTTGTCCTGAGTCAGAACATCTGTTCCCATCCAAAAGACAGTTACACAGGGCAGAGTCCCCTTGACTGCCCTGGGGCATTGGGAATTTTCTTTAAACCAAAGGTGCCCCATACTAGCCCTCCAACATCAATTCAAGCAGCATTTGGTTCCCCATCCAAGCCCAACCTAAAAGTTTATTCAATTGAGCAAGATAGCAAAGTACAGTTGAAAGAGAGACATTTGCATAAAAATGGTTCCATTGTTCTTGCACCGCACTGGTTGAACCAGCTTCCCCTGGAAGCAAGAATAGCAAAGTCTCTACCCAATTTTAAAAAACCCTACCTTTTCTAAGAGTATTTACAATAGTTCCACAGCCATCACCTCTGATGTCTTTGTAAACTAAACTCAGCAACAAAAAAAGGTCCTCTCACTTTCTACTGCCGTCATTTTTCAGCAAACTTAACATTTGTAAAAATAGTTGTATGAAGAGGAAAAGATTCAACAAATAAGACATACACTGAACAAGTTCCACAGACGTGACTAACAGAAATGGAATAATGTGTCCATGACAAAGTGGGGGTCAAAAGTCACAGTGTCTGGTGTGGCCACCTGCTGCATTAAGTACTTCAATGCCTCTCCTCCTCCAGGACTGCACCAGATTTGCCAGTTCTTTCTGTGAGATGTTACCCCACACTTCCACCAAGGTACCTGCAAGTTGCCAGACATTTCTGGAGGAATGGCCCTAGCCATCACCCTCCAACAAGCCCCAGACAAGATCCTGGCTCTTCACTGGCCATGGCAGAACACTGACATTCCTGTCTTGCAGGAAATTATGCACAGTTGTCATGCTGGAGGGACATGTCAGGATGAGCCAGCAGGAAGAGTACCACATGAAGGAGTAGGATTTCTTCCCTGTAACGCACAGCGTTGAGATAGCTTGCAATGACAACAAGCTCGGTCTGATAATGTGACACACCTTCCGAGACCATGTCAGACCCTCCACCTCCAAATCGATCCCGCTCCGAAGTATAGGCCTGCAACTCGTCAGTGAAAAGCACTTTTCGCCAGTCCTGTCTGGTCCAGCGAAGGTGGGTCAGTTCCCATAGGCAACATTGTTGCTGGGGATGTCTGGTGAGGACCTGCCTTACAACATGACTACAGGGCTTCAGTCCAGCCTATCAGCCTATTACGGACAGTCTGAGCACTGATGGAGGGATTGTGCATTCCTAGTGTAACTCGGGCTGTTGTTGTTGCCATCCTGTACCTGTCCCGCAGGTGTGACTTTCAGATATACGATTCTGTGCAGGTGTTGTTACACGTGGTCTGCAACTGCAAGGATGATCAGCTGTCCTTCCTGTCTCCCTGTATCACTGTCTTTGGCGTCTCACAGTACAGACATTGCCATTTATTGGTCTGTCCACATCTGCAGTACTCATGCCTGCAGTACTCATGTCCCTGGGCATCTTAATTTTGGAGTCAGTAGAAAGGTCTCTTAATGTCTTAAGTAGGCCTGCACAATTCGGGGAAAAATATGAATCGCAATTTTTTTGCTTAGAATTGATATCACGATTCTCTGCCACAACTTTTTTCTCACACAGTGTAATGCTTATTGCACATATGAACCATGACAATAAAAAATTGGCAGTACCAAAAACATTATATTTGGCACCTATAGCACATTGCGCATCATCACAAACATGTAAACATAGAGGCTTCAATGAATAAAGAAAGTAAAGTACATACTGGCCATTTACGTAAAGTGGGCTACCAAAAATAGTGAAATTTAACACATTGAACTAAATTTGGCCCTGATACAAGCTCTATCTGAACTCCTTAAACATGTTTGTGCAAAATAAATGTTATTTATTTTTTTATTAAAACTCAAAGTCATTTAAAATTAAATCGGGAACGGGGTGAAACGAGATAGCGATTTTATAACGATTTATCCTGCAGGCGTAGTAATAAGTGTTCATAAGTGTGGCCTCAATTGTCTGTAAGCAGTTAGTGTCTTAATGACTGTTCCACAGGTGCATGTTTATTAGTTGTTTATTAATGGTTCATCGAACAAGCATAGAACATTTTTTACAATGAAGATCAGTAAAGTAATTGGCTTTTTACAAATTATCTTTAAAATACAGTTTTTTTTGTGTATTTCATGTATGGTCTGCTTTACAGCATTGACACTAAGTTGTGTAGTTTCAACAAGTTATCCTAACATGTATGAACTACCCTGGATAAGTGCACCAGCTAAATTATTGTGAATATTAATGAATTGCTGTTCTTGATCACAGAAGCAACTTGCGCACGCAAACCCCTCAAACACCCACACCCACACCCACACCCACACCCACACACAAACACACACACACTTGACTTGTGCTACCACTCTGATCAATTGCATGTTATCTTGGTGTATCCACAGGCGTATACAGTAGCTGGCTAATGGCTCCCAAATGTGGAAAGACGTCACACTGGGCAGTGAAGGGGGTTGAGGGCGCCAGAGAGACCTGTTCGTAGCACTGAAATGCAGGGGAGAAGCCTTTTAATAAAAAGCCCTGCGTGAACAAAATCCATCTCTCCAGACAGGCAGTGGAATGTGTCCAAGTTCTCTTCGGTGTGTGTGTATGTGTGTGTAGGCCAAATACAACTCCCGTTTAGTACCTGACAAAGATTGTATTTCTCACCATAGGCACGCTGGGATTTTCAATCAACTGGCTTAAGCGCTTTTCATCATACAGACAGCTAGTGGGACACATATTATTATGCCTGGGGTGGAATGGTGTGTTGGTAAAATGAAAAACAATCCCTCTGTCCGCCCCCCAGCCCATGTGGGCCTGGTTAAACCCAGTGCAGACAGAGCTAGTTATCAAAGCACAGGGTTAGATATGCTAGATAATCCAACCAAACGAGCCACCTGAAATCTCCTAGAATGTTGCTTGGCCACTAGGCCAGAACCAACCAGTCTAACAGCGATATGGAAAACCTGATTAAATACTTAACCGTCAGTCACCATAAAAGCCCCCTAACCCGCGCTACGGCCTCCTGCAAGACCATGTCACCATGTGGCTTCTTGACCCAGACGGGCTCCGCCGCTCCTGGGATCCACATTCCTCCAGTGGTCCCCTCCTGGTTGGACCTGTCCTGAGTGGAGCTGGATTAAAAACTAAGCTGCTCCAGCTAGGGGCCTCTGTGTTAACCAAACACCAGCATATTACCATGGGCCTCACATCAGGGCATTGGAAACAGGGGGGTGAGTGACTTGCAGAGACCGGCAGAATTTGTGGGACGGGTGGTCTGATTGTTGACTGTGCTGCCTGCCTCTGATGTCCCTTACGATCCAGCATAGTCTAGGGGGGCCCTAGTGGCAGTACATCTGCAGGCTGGGTTAAGCCACTCTGCTCTAGCAGACTGTCCGGAGATCTCCATCTAGCAGAACATCTGTGGGGTGGTTTGGGCCCTACGTTCCAGATGTCTGCTTGTGGGGAATTACCTGTCAGTCGAGAAATGCGTCCTGTTAACTTTCTTGGCACGGGCTCTCGCCAGCAAACACTGGCGTCGTTGTTGGAGCCAATGTCGTTTACCAGTTTAGTAAGACGCGAGATTCTGGGTCTCTGTGCTTTCTCGAGGGTGTGTGACAGTTTGTTTTACCCCCTCAGAGTGAGTCTGTGAGTGAAAGTCTGTCAGGGAATGGCTTGACCGGTGTATTTACTCTGTGTGTGTTTATGCAGCCGAGATGTGTTAAGAAACCCTGACCCACGCCTCACCTCCCAGGGCAGCCTAATGGCTGTCCTTGCCATCGTGCACCACACACACACACACACACACACACACACACACACACACACATACACACACACATACACACACACAAACACACACACACACACACACACACACAGTCAAAAAAAGGGGGCACAGATTGCTCTCAGATGTGCAGACCAAAACCCTTCTCTGCTCGAAATGCCCTCCCACACCCCTTTTTTAAGTGAAAGAATTTAATTCAGTCAAACATGCTTTGCAGTGCGAGGTAGCTATTTTTCACATGCGGTCAAATAAAGTCTTGGGTACCTAATAAAAACCTACAACTACCACAACCAGGGAGACGCCCTTCTGTTTTCAGGATAAGATGTGTGTATGGAGACTACCCAGTGGCAGTGCTGTGTGATAGCAGCCTGGATTTAAAAGATTTCTGCATTTTGAGTTATTTGCCAGGTTATGCAAATTAGCCAGGCACTCTCCAGGACAGATGGGTGGATGTCAAACAGATCTTTGCAAAACCAACACTATGAATAAGCATTCCTTTAAAAGGTTTGATTTAGTTCAGAATTTAGTGTATGGTGGAGTTGGACAACTGAGAGGAAAGCAAAATGGGCTACAAGATAAGGGTGGATATTTCTTGGGCGGTAAGTTGACCTTGTAGTTAGGGCATCGGTCTGGTGTCTGTAGGGACCTTGGTTAAAATTTACGACCACCAAGGTGAAACCTCTGTCTTTCTGTCTGTGAGCAAGACAACCCTAATTACCCCCCCCCCCCCCCCATTACATTCCTGCAAGGTCATTGACAAATCAGAAAATGTACATTATTTCCAGGATTTACCCCATTGAGAAAAGAACCCTGCCATTGCAAGAATAATGCTCTTCGAACTGAACTACAGTGTAAATAACAAAACTAGATAATATTAATGACAGGGAACATCTGAAAAGCCTTTATTCACCACATTTAAAGCCAGATAACACAAGCCCTGCAGGCAGGTAGCTTAGGTTGTTAGACGGTGCACGCAAGAACGCCTCGTTTGAACTGATGAGGAAAAACAAAGATGTCAGATTTTTATCTCCATTCATCTGGAAGTCATAACTGCATGCTGGCACTGGACTGGAGTTTGAAACTGTCACACCTAAACTTTTAGCTCATATCCATCTATTAACGGCCCCCTTTTACGGGACACTTCTAGCGGTTGGAGGAATAAAGCTCCAAGTTCCAAACTGACATTCACTTAAAAACAACAGTACTGTACATTTTGCTATCAAGTTAAACTTTCAGCTAGACATTCAATGATTTTCATAAAATTGTATGTAGGTTATTTGTTAAAAAAGTTTGAAATATCCAAAAAAAATTGTTCCACTTCATGATTGTGTCCCATTTGTTGTTGCTTCTTCACAAAATATTACAGTTTTATATCTTAATTTTTGAAGCCTGAAATGTGGCAAAAGGTCGAAATGTTCAAGGGGGCCGAATACTTTCGCAAGGCACTGTACACCCTTTCATGGACACACTATTCCCTGATGGCCCTGGCCTCTTTCAGCAGGATAATGTGCTTCAGCAGGATAATGTGCATTGCCACAAAGATAAAATAGTTCCGAAACGGTTTGAGGAAAACAACAATAGCCACTTTCCGACCGCAGGGATTTTTGCAGTTCCTAGAACATAACGTTCCTATAACCCTTTTTTTCTTGTGTTCCGACAGGAGCAATTTGGGGATTATTTAGTCCCTCACACCGCAGTTCCTATAACAATTTTAGCTCCTACTCCAGAGCAGGGTCTATCCCTTTTCCTAGGCCTACGTTGATTGGTCCAACTTATAAATTACGCCGGTCGCTTCGTTTGTCTGTTGCGCATAATACTACATATTATGCTGGAGCCTTCGTCTTTTGTGTTTCTGTGTTAAGTAGCTACTCAATTTCTATGACTCCAGCCTAGTTTTTAATTGCCGCAGTTCGAACTCCGTTATTAGGACATTATCAAAACAACATTCTTTTTTTTTATTATATTGGATGTCGTTTTCAGCCTCATAATCTGAACGAACAGCAAGCCGCTAAAGGAACCAGGAAAACAACCAGATCATCCGCATAGACATAGGGTGATTTACAAACTTATCTCAATCATACACCCAGTGTTACAAACATTAAACTGTGAAATGTTGTTGTGTGTGGCGCTATGCTAAAGTCTAGTGACAACGCTATAAAAGCCTGTTGCGGTGCTTGCGTCACTCTCTTACCCCTCCTACCATTTCCTATGGCCACTTGACCAGTGCGAATGCATATAGCAAAACCGGTTTTGGGGGAGAGTAGTTAGTAGTTAGTAGAACTGTTTAGAAGTGGACTGTTCCTATGACTACGTTCCTGTAACTACTTGGTCGGAAAGCGGCTTTTGAGTTCAAGGTGTTGACTTAGCCTCCAAATTCCCCAGATCTCAGTCCAATCAAGCATGTGGGATGAGCTGGACAAACAATTCTGATCCACGGAGGCCTCACCTCATGAATGTACAGGTCTTAAAGGAACTTCTGCTAACATCGTGGTGCAAGATACCACAGCACACCTTCCGCGGTCTAGTGGAATCCATCCCTTGACGGGTCAGGGCTGTTTTGGTGGCAAAAGGGAGATCTACATAATATTTGGCAGATTAAATATGTTATGGCTAATTAGTGTATATGATTGGTGTATATGTAAATGTAGCTTTGTTTTTACACAGCTGGGTAAAACTGTCAGCTCACCATAACATATCATACATATAGTATGCGTGCGTAGCAATTTGGCTGGTATTTTGACCTGGACAAAGTCACTCGTGCTGGTGATTTATTTTTATATAGCTTTACCAGTAAGAAACTTCATAATGACACCACCAACTGTTGTGCACTGCAGCAGTCTCTTTTAGAGCTTTGACACATCGCACAAACTACGTCCACGAAAGAGATGATATTCAATCATTCAACAAGCTGTAAACTTGTAGAACACTGCTCAAGGTACAAGTTTTTTACATTTTTATTTGTAAAAATGCCTTAACTGCAGCGTTACCGCTAATGAATAATGGATAGTTATATAATAACGTGATAGTCTGTTAATTACAAGATGGTGCCGGAAGGACTTCAGAACGTCAGACAACAACGTCACTGCATAGAACGCCAAACACAAGTCACTGTAACATCTGTGTTTATACCTGCCTCATCATGAGGGGCATCTGTTGGGAAAGTGTCCCACGTCAACTCGAGTCCTCGGATGACAATTCAGATTTTCACCTGTTTGAGTCATAGTAAATAAATTCTGCAAAGCAAAACTGACGACAATTGTTATAGATCTATATTAAATCTACAGTGGTGTAAAAAGGGCCTTAGTTGTTAATACAGAGTATTGCCCCCTTCAGTATCAATGATGGCTTGGTATTTTGTGATAGTTGTGAATAAGGCCCTTTATTTACTCAGGTGGTAAACCTGCTCATTCTTCTTGGCAAAAAGCCTCCAGGTCATGTAAATTATTGGGTTGTTTTGCATGAACCGCATGTTTCAGATCTCACCAAACTGGCTCAATGACACTGAGGTAAGGAAACTGTGATGGCCACTCCACAACCTTCACTTCTTTCTGCTGTAGACACTGAGGGGTCAGCTTGGCCTTGTGTTTTGGATCATTGTCATGTTGGAAAGACTAAGTGTGTCCCATTCGCAGCTTCCTGGCTGATTAATGCAAATTGTTCTTCAGTAATTCCTGATAACATGCTGCATTCATCTTGTAATCAATTTTGTGCTGCTAAATCTCAAACACACCCACAAAATCAGAGATTCACCTCCATGCCTCACCGTAGAGATGGTGTACTTTTCATCATAGGTCTTGTTGACACCTCTCCAAACATAGCATTTATGTTTGTGACCATCACTCCAAATGAATTCGTTCCAGCCATTTTGAGGCTTGTTTAGGTGCTGTCTGGCATATTGTAAGCGGGCTGTTTTGTGGCGTTGGCATAGGAACAGACATTTTCTGTCATCTCGATTGTGCAGCCGATTTTTTTAACCGATATTTAGAGACGATAATCAATCAATCAATCAATCAATCAATCAAGTTCTTTTATTCAGTCCTGATGTTATTACAAATGCAATAAAATAACACAAAAATATATCACATCAACAATTCAATAATAACTTACAATACTGAATGGGAGCATACGGAAGACATAGTCTTATATTTAAATGCCCCCTTTTTTTCAATAACCTGGGCTAACACAGAACAGTTTATACTGCTTTTGCTCCCTCAATTTACAACACAATGATAACATGTTACAAGTCTCAATTTAAAAAAGGAACTTTTCTTGAACTTAAAAAAAACAATATTAAAAAAATAGTAAAAACAGGTGAGGTAGAACAAGGGGCAGTGCATGGTCTGCGCGGAAACTGCAGCATCTCCAGCAACACAGAGCTGCCTGTGTGGACGTCTGTCTAATGCCGGGAAAAAACGCAAAGGCAGCATCTGCGTATCGGCCCTTGCCGATACACGTAAAAAGGCACATATTGGCGCGATATATCGGTTGGCCGATAAATGGGTCTATTACTACTTTCACCAAGGCCCATAAGGCTCATATGCAAAGTAGTAGTAATTCTTATTTTGAGCTGAAAGGGATGGACCAACATTAAAAACAAACAATGTTTATTAAAAGTGGCCGATGAGGCACACAGCCCCCCCACTTGTCTGTAAATGATTGTGCAATTTTCCTTTCTAAGAGTTCCTGACCTAAACAGGTCGACTGCAGCGGGGTCACATCTGCTTTGAAGTCCAGCCGGAATACAAGAGGCCTGGGAGCTCAAGCTTGTGTAGAAACGATCCTAAATTTGTGAACTAAATTAAGAATCCTACGACTGATTTATTGCACACTGGTAGGAAATCACCATTTATAAATACCACTTGTTCTTAGCGTCAGTACTTGTGCACAACATCTACGACTTGCATATCAACACAACCCTAACTACCAAAATATGGTCAAAATCATCCCTTTAAAGGAGAATTCCAGGCGATTTCTAAACGTAGCTCTGTTGTTTGCATATCGGAAGTGCTGTCAGTAGCGTTAATAACTCAAACAATCTGTATTGCCAAAACCGTGTTTACCTTTTGCTGTCAGTATACAACCATTACGCATTGACGGGGCAAGTTAAAAAGCGTGCTTTGAGCCACTAAACATGTTCAAAATGTCATTACTAGTCCATATCCATTTGCACTGATTCCTTATAATGAACACAGCGAGTTTAAACAAATAAGTTTGTGTGCATACCTCAGTTTATTTCCCATTTTCCAGTGAAGTCCACACTAGTCGATTGTCGAAGTCATACAATGCAATATTCCAAAACATATTTTTTCCAACAATAGCCACCAAAGCGCTTTACATTGCCTCACACTCACCCATTCATTCACACATTCATACACCGACAGCGGTGTCAGCCATGCAAGGCGCCAGCCAGCACGTCGGGAGCAACTGGGGTTAGGTGTCTTGCTCATGGACACCTCGACACTTGGTCAGGAGAACCCGGGGATCGAACCACCAACCTTCCAGTTGCTAGACAACCTGCTTGACCCACTGAGCCATGTGCCATATACTGTAGTGTAACATCTTGTGAGCATGATTCATTAGTCAACTCACTGGTAAAAATTCAAACTTCTTTCTTTTGCATTGGGAAATATGGTGTTCTTCAAAAGAATATATTCAAAATAGGCATCCAATCCTTAATATGAGCAATAGTGTATAGAAAGTATATGGCATGTATTGACTCACTTGTTTTGTGTGAGACATGATTCTACTTAACAGTGCCCATAGCACTAACCCAATTAAGCTGTGTCTCTATACAATATGTTTTAAGTCAAACAGAAATCTGCTGAGTCACTGTAGCTGCTCCCATTTCTATAAAAACATTTCTTTACAAATGCCTTCTCTAAATCACAGCATAGCTTATAGCAAATGTTGAATTCATATTCATTTATACAACCCAAATTCTGAAAAAGTTGGGACAGTATGGAAAATGTAAATGTGTTTAAAAAAAACTAGTCATATCAAAATTATATTGAAAACATTAATAACACATTTGATGTTTTACTGTGTGAATATAATTTATTTTTGCCAATGGACATTCATTTCTGATGACTGCAACACACTCCAAAAACTTTGGGACAAAGTGGTAATCGACTGATTTCCACTGTGTAACATCACCTTTTCTTTTAATAACACTTATTAAGCGTTTGGGCACTGAAGACACCAGTTGGTTTAGCAAGCAGAATACTCCCCCATACATCCATTATGCATGTCTTCAGCTGCAATGCACCACACATTTTCAGACAGGTCAGGACTGCAGGGAGGCCATGCTAGCCAACGCACTCTCTGCTTTTACAACCATTTGCTTGTAATCCGGGCAGACTGTGGTTTGGCGTTGTCCTGCTGGAAAATGCAGGGACATCCCTGGAAAAGGCAATGTCTGAATGGCAGCATATGTTGCTCCAAAATGGGTACATATATTTCTAGATTAATGGTGCATTCCCAGATGTGCAAGTTACCCATGCAATGGGCACTGACACACCACCAAACCATAACAGATGCTGGCTTTTGGTCCTGACACTGACAACAGCTTGGATGGTCCTTTTCCTCTTTGGCCCAGAGAATACAACTGTTATTTTGTCCAAAAACTATTTTAAATGTTGACTCGTCAGACCACAAAACACAATTCCACTGTGCTACTCCATCTCAGATGAGACAGAGCCTAGAGAAGTCGGCAGTGCTCCTGGACAGTGTTGACTTGAAAGTATGGCTTCAGCTTTGCATAGTAAAGCCTTAACTTGCATCTGTGAATGCAACAGTGAATAGTGTTGACTGACAAAGATTTACCAAAGTATTCCCAAGCCCAGGATATCAATTACAGACGATGGTTTTTAAGTAAGTGACGTCTGAGGTCCCGGAGATAACGTGCATTCAGAAGTGTTTTTTGGCCTTGCCCCTTATGCACTGAGATTTGACCAGACTCTTAATTATATTGTGCACTGTAGATGGTGCCCAAAATCCTACAGATTTGTCTTTGGGAAATGTTGTTCTCAGAGTGATTATTCGCTGATGCATCTGTTGGCAGAGTGGCGAGCCTCGAACCATCCTTGCTCTTGAAGAACTAGTCCTTTTTTGGAGGCTCCTTATCACCTTCTTATTTCAACTTGTCACATCGTTATTAGTCATAATTTGCCCCGTCACAACTTATTTGGTACGCGTTACATGCATCAATTTCAAAATAAATGTGTACCATAAAAACTATGCTGTGGATTAGGTAAAACATCAAATACCTTGATCAAATAATTTTTTTGTTAAAATACAAGTCAAACTTTTTGAAATTGGTGTTGTATAATTATTATGAATTAACATACATGGTCAAATTACATGAAATACCACAGCCTAGAGGAACATTATATGAATTCACAATGGAAAAACCAAAACATTAATTTGTTAATGCACACATAAATAAATACATGTTCCACATTACCGGTACTACTCACAGGTACTACAGCACTTGTCAATGTGTTTAATGCATGGTCATAGCTGTCAGTAGATTTACCAACATTCTCAAGAAAACCTTCATAGTGATAAACCCATACTTTGCATAGAAATGATTGCACGGATGGTTATGCCCAGATTTGTGTGTATGCATGCTTGATAAAATAGTCCCCTGGTGTTTACCATTGTCACACACTGAACACAGTCTGGACCACCCACTGCAACTTGCTCCCTTCCTTCACAACCAGCTAAATAAAAGCCCTCCAATGCTACTGCTCTACTGCATAAGCTTAACATCATTCCTGGCAAAATATGGGTGGAAAAGGTTGTGTAGTACTTTGATTTGAGTAGAAATAAATGGAACCTTTATTATACCACAGACTATCAAATTTAGCAAAGTAGCAATGATTAAAATGTTATTTAACTGAGTTTAATAGGCTTTGGTCTTAAGGTGCCTGATTTGCACCACCTAGCTTGGATTTGTACTTTGCTGGCTTGGAGCAATACAGCACTGTAGTGCCCTTCAGTTGGGCACCATGATTTTAGTAACTGAAGCTCAAACGGAGAGAAAAAGGTTCGAAGAACGGCCATTATGATGGAGAACACATACCTCAAGTGGCGAGTCACACAGGAATCTCCTGAACTGCAGTGGGAATGAGGAGTGGCAGCGTCAAAAAGAGAGAAAGAAACAGAAACCTATAGTTAGTGATGTTCAACTTATGGTTTTAAATGAAAAAAAAGTCATAAAATGCAGGCTTATGGCAAAAATCCCAACCTTGTTTAGGATTACTATTTCAAATCTGGAGTAAATTCAGTATGCCATTTAAAGCAGTGGTTAAATATTTATTATAAACTAAACAATATTTATTGTACACAACGCTCTTGAATACATACATTTTTATTTTTTTAATGCTTGTTACTTGTCTTGTCAGCAAGTCTACAGCAGGTGCAGAATGGTTTTAGATCTGGAATGACGAGGTGAGTTTCCTGCTTCATTTTGTAGCATGTTGTTTATTTACATGTGCATACACAAGACTGCAACCATTGCCCCATTTCAATCAATTTCTGGGCCCATCAGCACTCCATGACTAGGAGTCTTTTCCATTGGAATCTTGGCCGAGACCTTTTGTCATTTCCTGTGTACATTGAGCATGCTCACACATGCAAACAGTCCAATCCAATATGTTTTCTGTTTCATAAGGAAAGAAGTCATCCTATTCTTTCTGAAAGGTAATAATGTCCACATAAAAACAGAAACATAAACACTGGAGATCGAGGTTTCAGACAGACCTTGGTGAAACGGCTAAGCAAAACGTAAAATAATATAACTACATCTTAAAACAGGGTTATTCACTAAATGGCTGCAATCCTCAATGGTTCGTCCTATCTACTATGAATCTCAGTTCATTACTCATTCAAAAACCTTCCAATCAATAAATTAGCCAGTACAAATGGTTGGTACCACTGCTTGTCTGAATAATGGACCTTTCAGAAGTAAGAAAAAGAGGATTGAACTTAGCTACAGCCAATCATGCAGAGGAGCAATCAGGGTAATTTGCAAGCAAGCAAGGGAAGATTGCTATATAATTGTTTTAGTAATAACATTAAAATACGGTTTAATATTATTACTATAAAAATTTCAAGGTCCCAAGTAAACTTAGATATTTCCTTAATTGCTTTCCCCCCCTTATCTACAATAGTGAGTGTGTTTCAAGGCATGACACATTTATGAATAAAAAAGTAATTTCATATTCCATCTACTTTTTTTATCTGATCCCAATTTTGCGATGGCCAATTGGTAATTATGTTCATGTTGCATTATAGCACATGTGAACTCATAATCACATCCTGTCAATCTGTTGTGCTTCAACTGTTCTGCTAAAACCTACGCAAGTGGAGGACAGCACAATCTGTGGCCAATGACTACATTTGAACTTTCCTGTCCCCCAAAATAGCGAATTAAACTTTCCTCCATAAGTGTCCTATGTGTTGATGGTTTTCGGCAATATTTATTGAAACTCATGATTGGAATAACGCAGCTGTATTGTAGGGACATTTAGTCATTAAGGTTGATGCTCTCATCCAGAGCAGATAGAACCTCAGCCTCACTGGTCCAAAGTGAACGGCCCAAGCCTTTTGGGGGCCTTAAGCAGAATTTGATTTGGGGGCCCCCTCCTACCAAGCAGAGTAACATGTGCACTCAATTGGGGCCCCTGGTGGCCAGGGGGCCCCAAGCAGCCGCTTAGTTTGCTTGTGCCTAGGGATGGCCCTGACACCACCAGTAAAAAGACACACAAACAGCCACGCTGTTACAAACACATACGTAATATCATTTGTGCTTTGGGGTAGAGGGATAACACACACCTATTAGCCTCTCTCATTAGTTACAAAGTGATAGGGTCAAGAGGTATGATGTAAAAAAAACATGCTACTGTAGACTTCCATGTCAGTATGTAAATGCACAATATTGTGTACTGTAGCTTGTGTTTGTACCTGATATCCCCATAAAGATAGCAATATCAGACAAGGCTATTTTCAACTCTGTTTGTGAAACGTCACATTTAATGTAGGTAACCTTGTCCCCAAGGCTGATGTTCACAACTCATGAGCCTAGAACACTTTCCATTCGAAGTTGGCCTTGACGCAAGAACTTAACAAAGATACCTTTTTTGTCCTTGTTTATATTTACTGAATAATAACAATGCGGACTGTGCCACAAAATCTAAACCATTAGCCACACAGGGAGACTATAAACAGCTGCTCACAGGAATAACGGGGAGAGCGTAGTGGGAGAATGGTAGTTTAAGTTTTCCAATTGAGCCAATGGTTAATGCTCTCCCGATATCTGATGGTAGCCTTATATGATACTGAAGGCCACATTTGAACACTGCAAAAAATGACACTCCAAAAATAAGTTAAAAAAACTATGAATACAAGGTATTTCTTGCTTGTAATAGGTAAAATAATCTGCCAATGGAACAAGACAAATTTCAAAGAATTTCAGGGATATCTAAGGCACAAAGCATTACTGTCACCAGCATAATACATCAGTAATGACAGAAGGAAATGTGTTGCATCCCGAAAAAAAAAACCTAGGTGTGGGCTAGACCTATTGACCATGACCTAAACTTTCCACATTTTAAAATGTCTAAGTCAACACCTCGCAGTACAGCTGTCATTGCAGATAGGAGTTTTAGCCTGGTTGGGTAGCATCTGCCCTTAAAAAAGCTTGGTGACTTGCTGGCTAGTTGTGAACTGGAGTATACACTCCAAATCAAGCACATTGCCTGCAATGACACAAGGCTATAATCACAGGTTAGACCATTATTCATGGAATAAATGTAACACCCCGAGCAGTGGGATGAAAAGAGAAGTATCTCAGTAAACCTTATCAAGTATGTTGGCATTTCACCTATGAACTAAAGGGTTGTTTACTAGACCACTTTGAAGGGTATTTGGTTTCATTGGCATTTTATTAAAAGGTGGAATGTAATGTGTTTGGAAAATCACACAGGTTGAGTTGGATGAAAATGAGACACATACAAAATATATACATAAAAACATGAAAATGTTAATTCATTTTTTAACATGACACAGACTGTCTAGAACTAGAAAGGAGTAGGCTTTATCTTTGTGTACAACAAAGGTGGTTACACTTCCTCTACAGTGTGATCGACAACATAAACTGCAGGTCAAAAGTTTTATTTACATCTGGTAGAACCCCCTATTATTGGCATACCCAGCAGATGTTTTGAAAAACATTTTATTTTACAGGGTTATCATTGCATTAATCTCTGAAACACAACATTTAGCATAATTGGGTTAATTACTTCATTTAACTTGTGTGTACAAATTCCTATTCAAATTGGTATATCCAGCCTGCCTTGGAACAGCTCAAAAAGGAAATCAAATACCTATGCTAAACCCACTCTGATATTTCTCATTGGTTGAGTTCTGTCTTCATGTTTAAACACCATTTTCGCCCAATCATCATTCGCCCAAATAATCCGAGAAAAAAATAAAACCAGGACCAACACATTTCATTATTTCAGTTCTTTTAGCAACTGCTGACAGAGTCTACTTAAACGTACAATATGTAGTTTTTGGCCGCCAGGGGTCTCTCAATCAAAACAAGAGCAAAAGATGTACTTGGATGACGTCAAGAAGTAGCGTGGGATCATGGGTTTTGTTATCGTCGTCAATGACAACCTTCCAATCTAGCGTCTCCGGCAGAAAAAATGTTCACTAACAAAGTAATGTATTGTTAAAAATATTACAAATTTATTCACGTTATGTTCGGCGGTTCCCTGGAACTTAGAGCAACTAGCGCAGTCAAAGGTTATATGACGCCATTCACGGGCGACAAAATGAAACGTCCCATGTCTTCAAATTATATTACAAATTTCTCTGGATTTGAAAGTTGGTGGAAACATTACATACATATAATATAGGTATAGTGATGTTTGCTTTTAATGCAAAGTATGTAGTTTGTTATTGTTTTGATTGATATTACATATAATAACTTTAATTTTTATATATATATTTGACTATAACTTTTCATGTGACAATACTTCACTTAGGGGTGTACTCACTTTTGTTGCCAACGGTTTAGACCTTAATGGCTGTGTGTTGAGATATTTTGAGGGGACAGCTAATTTACACTGTTATACAAGCTGTACGCTCACTACTTTACATTGTAGTAGTGCCATTTCTTTAGTGTTGTAATCATTTACAAAAATGTGAAGGGTGGACTCACTTTTGTGAGATACTGTATGTTTTTATTGAACACAGGAATAACACAGGGAAAATAAACAATTTCCAAAAATAAACAATATTATTTTGTCCATAATATGCATTTGATTCTAGTGAGATATTGTGAAATTTTCGATTTGCTATTCTACTATTGTCTGTATTTTGTATTATTTAAGTTGATGTTTTCATGGGTCCAATATGCTAGATTTTAATATTTACTAGTTCTGAAACATTGTTTTTGTATTGTTTTGTAGTTTTTTGTATTGTTTTGTTCTAAAACGTTACATAGTGCATATACAGACTCTGCCCACGGGAAATTGTCATTGCATCAAACTGTCAATGGTTTGTGATATAAGTGTTATCAAAATGTTAGCTAGCTTGTTCCCGATTATCAATTTTTTAGCTAGTTCATAAGCATAAGCCGCGTAGCTAAAGAATACGACCCCCTATTATCTGCCACCATCCACATTTAATTGCCACATTCCTATTTTGTTTTCCCATTTTCCTCCCTTCCCAATTCCCACTAACCCTGCCTTGTCTGCAGCTTCGCAACTCCTTGGGCAGATCTGTGGGATGGCGAGGGACGCGCACATGGTTCATCCAGCCAGATGTCACCCAGCTGCAGATTCTATTGCCGTTGCTCATCCAACATGGAAGCCTTTAGTCTGATCGGGCATGGGAAGACTACGTTCACCAACTACACTAACCAACTAACTATTCCGCTATTTAATTTACAGGTGCCCAATCTGGACACAAGGAGTCACTGGAGAGCGACGTGGCAGGATAAATCTGATTTATCTAACCCATATCCCAGGAAACACTATGCCAATATGCGATGCCTCGTGCAGGAGGTCCGGGGAAATTCAAAGAACCCATAGTCAGGCTTGAACCACTGGGCTTCTCAATTTGGGATTTTCTTTGTGAAAGAACATTTGTTTTTCACGCAAGTAGTAATTATTTAACAAAGTTGTATCAAGCACATTCCCATATAACCAGTTCACATTGCACTCGCGCTACCTCGCCTCTGATCTTCCCGTGTGAGAGAGCTGACTGATGAGCAAGACATTCACATAATTATTTTAAAGAATTTAGGAACATAGACAAATTATTGGATTTTGTAATTGTTACCCTTTAAATATGGATGAGCTAAAGGATTCATCATTACAACACTGAATTAATGGCAGCTGAAAATGTGGCTTTATAAATATTTATAAATCAGTCATTTCCAAAAGGAATATACATTTGCAACATTGATAATGTCTTGTATTTACATTTTTATGAATATAACGGCACCTTGGTGAATTGATAATAAAACATGAAAATCCCTAAATGTTCTAAAACTTTAGATTGGTAGTAAAACATACATTGCCTTGCGAAAGTATTCAGCCCCCTTGAACTTTTCAACCTTTTTCCACATTTCAGGCTTCAAACATAAAGATATGAAACTTTTTTTTAATTTTTTTTTAAGAATCAACAACAAGTGGGACACAATCATGAAGTGGAACGAAATTTATTGGATATTTCAAACTTTTTTAACAAAAAAAAACTGAAAAATGGAGCGTGCAAAATTATTTATGTCTCTATCAGTTTTGCACATCGAGAGACTGACATTTTTTCCCATTCCTCCCTGCAAAACAGCTCGAGCTCAGTAAGGTTGGATGGAGAGCGTTTGTGAACAGCAGTTTTGAGTTCTTTCCACAGATTCTCGATTGGAGTCAGATCTGGACTTTGACTTGGCCATTCTAACACCTGGATATGTTTATTTGTGAACCATTCCATTGTAGATTTTGCTTTATGTTTTGGATCATTGTCTTGTTGGAAGACAAATCTCCGTCCCAGACAATTCTTCCAGAATGGTCCTGTATTTGGCTCCATCCATCTTACCATCAATTTTAGCCATCTTCCCTGTCCCTGCTGAGGAAAAGCAGGCCCAAACCATGATGCTGCCACCACCATGTTTGACAGTGGGGATGGTGTGTTCAGGGTGATAAACTGTGTTGCTTTTACGCCAAACATAACGTTTTGCATTGTTGCCAAAAAGTTCAATTTTGGTTTCATCTGACCAGAGCACCTTCTTCCACATGTTTGGTGTGTCTCCCAGGTGGCTTGTGGCAAACTTTAATCAACACTTTTTATGGATATCTTTCAGAAATGGCTTTCTTCTTGCCGCTCTTCCATAAAGGCCAGATTTGTGCAGTATACGACAGATTGTTGTCCTATGGACAGACCTGCCCACCTCAGCTGTAGATCTCTGCAGTTCATTCAGAGTGATCATGGGCCCAATGGCTGCATCTCTGATCAGTCTTCTCCTTGTATGAGCTGAAAGTTTAGAGGGACGGCCGGGTCTTGGTAGATTTGCAGGGGTCTGATACTCCTTCCATTTCAATATTATCGCTTGCACAGTGCTACTTGGGATGTTTAAAGCTTGGGAAATCTTTCTGTATCCAAATCCGGCATTAAACTTCTCCACAGCAGTATCTCGGACCTGCCTGGTGTGTTCCTTGTTCTTCGTGATGCTCTCTGTGCTTTCAACGGACCTCTGAGGCTATCACAGAGCAGGTACATTTATACGGAGACTTGATTACACATAGGTGGATTCTATTTATCATCATTAGTCATTTAGGTCAACATTGGATCATTCAGAGAGCCTCACTGAACTTCTGGAGAGAGTTTGCTGCACTGAAAGTAAAGGGTCTGAATAATTTTGCTCGCCCAATTTGTCAGTTTTTTATTTGTTAAAAAAGTTTAAAATATCCAATAAATTTCGTTCCGCTTCATGATTGTGTCCCACTTGTTGTTGCTTCTTCACAAAAAAGTATAAGTTTTATATCTTTATGTTTGAAGCCTGACACATACAAACACATGCAAACACACACACACAATCATTCCTGACCCGGTCACTCTCTGTTCCAAAAACAATGGTGCAAAAGACAGAAAGCAGTACAGGTAAATAAGGACCAAAACTTTGCACCACCTGAGGCTACAATTTGCAAGAGCTCACCAAAATTGGACAGTTGAAGACTGGATACATACATACATACATACATACATACATACATACATACATACATACATACATACATACATACATACATACATACATACATACATACATACATACATACATACATAAATTTTTTGTAAAGTTATTTAACCAGGCAAGTTAAGAATACATTTTATTTGCATGAATGATGTGAGGGAATATTACAGGGGGGAATAGGAGCTAAAATGAACTCCTAATACAAACTTCTACACAAAAATCACATTTTCCTTAAAAAGGGAAATTTTAAACTTCAAAGTGGCCAATTTGACACGTTTTCATCAGGTGTTTCTCAGCCCAATGGGAGGAGTCATCAATGCACCCTCAGTAGGGTTGGTCTCTGTACTCACACACATGGAGTCCATCACTTCCTCCACACCAATCCTCCTACCTTCCCTATAATAAACACTCATCTGTATACCATTAGGCAGGCAAGCAGCCGTCATGGATACACACACCATACGTCTCTATCACACACACACAATAGTTCTATCTGACAACGCGTGTGCATTTGCTCTTACACACCAACACTGACAGCCTGGATAGAGACTAATGGCGTCTTCCTCATTAGCGCTAAGTGTCGGCCTCATCTGTTAGCGCTGTCGCACAACACGTGACCTGTGGCAGGATCCCTTCTCCTGGCTGGGTGCACTACACTTTTTCATGGATCCTCACCACATTCTATGCTTGGGGATTCCAAATGTAAGACAATTTATCTTACTTTTAGGAGGGGCTGGGTACTGTTTTCTGGATCTTTCTTAGTGGTGAAAAATGGTTGCTGGGAGAAAACAAACAAAATGGGTTGACCCCTGACCTGGAAGGAAGTTGGAGCGGTTCTGTAGACCTGCGGTTTCAATGGAGTCCTGCTAATAGAATGTGATGCAGCAAAGCCACATTTAACGAACCATAGTTCCCTTCACAAAGCACTTGGCAACTCATCTGTTTCTATTCTTCATTTCTACTTTTTTTCAGTGTTGCAGACTTTTGTTTAAATTAACAATCAATAAGGATTTAAGACAGCTTTGCCTTTCACTACATTAAGTCAGTTTTGATGTACTGTACATTATCTTCTTTTATTATCAGTTTGGTTTCTTGGTCCGCAGTGGACCATTAACCTGGATGAGGTGCCTTGGGTACTATGGTCTGCACTCAGGAGGACTAAATACTATTTGAACAGGATTTGTTTAGTTGCAAATCAATGCCACATGTGCAAGAGTCACGGCTCAGCACAGGGGCTAAGACCAGCTATGAGTGGTAGGAGTGAGTGTGTGTGTCTGTGGGAGTAAAAAACACCCTGGCTTTGTTCCCACTGTAGAAGGAAACTCAAAACACACAACATATTGGTCTCGTAGACATGCCCTGTGTGGGGGTTTTATTCTGACTAGAAAAACACACCTACCTGGCTTAGACCAGTGCGCTGGTTCCAGAGCATGTCCCTAGGTAAAACGGCCATGGATTAAGAACTACCTATGCAAACACCAACATGACTCCACTTCCCGTATGCAGCGCCGGGCATGGCAGGTCACCAATAACCTTAACTAGCCGTCATCGCCTTTAATGAGGCATTTATTTTCCACTGCTCAATAGTTTCAACTGGAGAGTGAAGGGGAAGAGAGGGAGGATGGGAGAGGGGAGGAGATGAGTTGATAAACGTGTAGGTATTGGATGGAAGATGGGGGATGAGTCAATAAACAGGTAGTAGGGATTGAA
>JACXGM010002109.1:29149-49460 GCA_016801145.1 Umbra pygmaea | reverse complement strand
ACTAGGGTGGTGTAACTCTGCTGCATAGTAACTAGGGTGGTGTAAATCTGCTGCATAGTTAATAGGGTGGTGTAACCATGCTGCATAGTAACTAGGGTGGTGTAACCATGCTGCATAGTAACTAGGGTGGTGTAACCATGCTGCATAGTAACTAGGGTGGTGTAACTCTGCTGCATAGTAACTAGGGTGGTGTAACTCTGCTGCATAGTAACTAGGGTGGTGTAACCATACTGCATAGTAACTAGGGTGGTGTAACTCTGCTGCATAGTAACTAGGGTGGTGTAACTCTGCTGCATAGTAACTAGGGTGGTGTAACCATACTGCATAGTAACTAGGGTGGTGTAACCATACTGCATAGTAACTAGGGTGGTGTAACTCTGCTGCATAGTAACTAGGGTGGTGTATAACCCGTTTCATCTAGACCTATGATAGACTCGAGACCCGGATGAGACTTATTTTCCGGATGCTTGAAGCTTGAAAAGCGTGTGTGTGTGTGTGTGTGTGCGCTGTGTTCAGACATTTTTTTATGAAAAATATGGTTTATATCTTACTACTTGTATTTTCGGATGAAAACATGACCATATGAAGTAATATAGAAAACTGTATTATATTAAACTATACAGTGACTTGCACTCTGTCAAGTCAAATATCCTATATGGTTTTAATAGAAAAATGTATTTGACGCATCGCGATGCATCGGGATGCATCGAGAAATCGAATCAAATTGAATCGCTGACATGATAATCGTAATCGAATTGAATCGGGAGATCAGTGAAGATTCACACCTCTAGTTACTAGGGTGGTGTAAATCTGCTGCATAGTAACTAGAGTGGTGTAAATCTGCTGCATAGTAACTAGGGTGGTGTAAATCTGCTGCATAGTAACTAGGGTGGTGTAAATCTGCAGGCTTGATTCAACACACTTGTTCTCTGTCGATGAAGCATACATTTGGCAAAAATATTGAAATATCAAGCAGTAATTATGTCTAGCACCAACTACCTAATTCTGTGGCTCAGAATTTGTATTTTCCCTTAGCCTTAATGCATCTAGTGTTTTTATGTTTAAGTAGTGTAGTAACTAAGCACATTCGTTTTGCCTTTGTGTAATTTCCGTTAAAGTGTGCCACAACAATAAAGAGGTCCCCATTTATACACACAGCTTTTGATGTGTCCCGCTCTGGCCCCATTTATACACACCCTGTCCCCTTTAACCACAGCAGCACCCTCCCCTTTTTCCAACATTCTCTGGAAGAACATCCAGTGCTTTTAACATGATTCAGCCCATTAGAAGTGCCTAACGCTGACCCGCCCAACGCCGTAAACAAAGGGGTCAGACTGGACGCCTTTCGCCAGCAACCAGGTGTTCCCCACTGTTGTAGTAGCGCTGGCCTCATGTTGCAGCTGCCCATGCCGATCTCTTTGTGTGTCTCCATTGTTGGCCACACACCCTGTCGTTGATTCATTGGCCACGCCGGGGAAGACCCATTCAGAGTGACAGGGACAGTCTGTGTGTGTGTGTGTGCATGTGTGTGTACGCGTGCCTTGAGGAGACTGGGTTTGTTTGCATCTGCCCGCCAGCATTTGTGTGTGTCATTGTGATGCAACGTCACTCCTATTGGTGGAGACAGGCAGCCAGTCTCTAACCGGGGAACGGGCCACATTGTAGCTCCATCTGTTCAGCTATTCATTGTTCAACCTGGCTGCCTATCTGCTAGCAAGTACAATGTAGAGATGATTGGTTAATATGTCTCCCGCTAAACACACTTTATGTGGATATCCTTGGGTTTGAAGAGCAGGGAGCAGTGAAGGCCGTTATTTGCCCTTGTCTGATGAAAGCTTAAGCCAAGTTATTTCCTCAAGGGCATTTGAGCTTGGAGGGGTAGCTTTGTTTGGTTGTTGGATGTTCTTCTGAAGTCACGGGTAAGTGAAGATATTAGACCTAATTATTTAAGCTAGTTTAGTCACTGTGGTTGGATGTTTTTTGGTTCTGAATGTTGATTGTCAAAGTCTTGTGATCAACATTTAAAAAAACATTATCAGGATAATTTACACAGACAGGAGTGTACCCAGTTAGGCCTACATGTACTCTACATGAATGAGCTTGTGTTTTACAGTAACTTGATAGAAACTTCATTGATCATTGGTTGAGTGGTCATGTTTCATAGTTCTCTCTCTCAGGGCTCTCTCTCAGGGCTCTCTCTCAGGGCTCTCTCTCAGGGCTCTCTCTCAGGGCTCTCTCTCAGGGCTCTCTCTCAGGGCTCTCTCTCAGGGCTCTCTCTCAGGGCTCTCTCACAGTTGCCTTAACTAAGTTAAAATCTTTTTTCAGTCTCTTCAGTGTCACTTTTTGAGTGACAGGGGGTAACATGGATGTAATAAGACACTGTCAGTATTTAGTTCATTTGGCTTTACAGTTACAATATCTGGAGAATGAGGGCAAGTTAGGCTTAGTAATTTATTAGATAGAAATACAGCAGTGGAATTATATTAATCAGTAAATCTATAGACAGTGAACTGAGAAGAGGACAGAGGTGGAGGACTAAATGTCAAATCATCCATTGTTAAAGTTTAGACTTTAAGCCATTCAAGTGTTATCCTGCAAAACTGTTTCATGTTTCTGTTGAAAAAATAAGACATCAAGTAAATGAATGAATTTAATTTGCTCTTTTTGAAAATACTGTTTGACGAGCTTATCTGTCACAGTGAGATTGAGGAAATGTGGGGTGACTGTTCTTCCTGTGGGGTGAGGGGGTGAGTGGCTTTATGGCTGATGAGCTGGAGAGGCAATGTGATGTTTTGGGGGAGAAAATGTTCCCCTTGCAATGTCACATGACTTGCTGGCAGGTAGGCGTCTGTTGGCCATGCTACAGGGAGCCGCAGGGAGACAGACAGGACCACCAGTTGCTCCGGTTCCCCCGTGGTTCCAGAAGACATCTGTTGCAACCCCGCCCCCCCGCAGTCCTGAACAGGACTAACCCTTATTTTTTGGGTTCTACAGAAAGCACTCCACCACCAAGCCCCCCCACAACACCAGAACCAGGGTTGGCCTACCCCTTCCCCCGTCCCACACACCGCTACCACCACCTCCCAGCTCAAAGCCCTGTGTTACATATTCATTAGCCTACTGCTTCAGTGCTTTAATCAATGAATGACCATCCAACAGCGGGGGGCTCTGGACTGTTGGGCTGATGTTTGAAAGATGCTGTCGAATCAAACGTCAGCGGAGCCTGGCAGCAAGCCGTGACCTCATACACAAACGGTTTGATAGTCAAGCTGTCACTCAAGGAGCCAGGCTATGTATGGGAACGGTTTGTAAGCTGCTTTGTCTGCATGTGGAAAGCATCTGTAAGTGATGAAGATGAGCGACTGAATGCTGTCTTCAACGCTGCTTTATTTCTCTGACATCCATTTCCAGGGATCTGGTGGATCATCATGAGTCGTTGGGAGAATGCATGTTGAAAGAGCAGGCCTAAGAGCAAGGCTGGCGTCCCACAGGAGGACTGGGATTCTGACCCACTCAGGCCTGCTTTGAAAGCTTTGCCACCAAAGGAGAACTAGCCAGTCCCGTCCTTTGTGCGGCTGTGTGCAGGCGCTGAGCACCAAACCAACAATGGCTGGGAGGTTACCCAGAGTGCAGTTGGCAGTTGTATTGTTGGGGACCGCCAGTCAGACACACTTACCCCCCTCCCATCCTCCCTGGGTGTCCCTTTGTTTACAAAGGACTAAAATATTCCAGCTTTGGCTCTGTCTTGGCATTTTTAAGGGACATTCTTTCAACGTCTGCAGCCTAGCAACCGTGGGCCATGTTGCCAAGCAGTGTCTTTCATAAAATGTGGCCGCTGATACCGCTGTTAATGTTATCATCACAACATGACCCTTACTGAAGGGGTCATCATATTTAACAGACACAGAAACATTATTTTAAAAGTCTACCGGTTTAAACACATCACGTATTGCAATGCTTATGTTTTCTATGTAGAGACATTTTCTAGAGGGTTTTTATTTGTTGATCAGAATATGCAATGGAAATGTACTTTTGGTTCAAATACGGTGCCCTGTTGATTAAACTTGAGGCTTTAGTGTCTCCAATGATTTCCTCCATGTTGCTTCAGTGTTCAGGCCAGTGACTCTTCCCCCATGGGAGAAACCATATGGCCCTGACGCCCAACACATAACGGCAGTATGTGTTTCAACAGAGCCTCCTCTGTTCCCCCTGAGGTTGTTCGGCTCTGACGTGGGCGACACACCATGGCTGGCCCCTTTCAAAGTGCGCGACCCCCCCCGAGTCGGGTAGGCTACAGTATACTATGATACCAACCTAGCGGCCGTGCCTGTTTTAACAACCTTACAACACAAGGAGAAATCACTAATTTCCTTCTACATTCCACACTGATTTTTTGTTTTTTTATTCAAAATGATAATTTTTGGTAAATAAATGTTATTCAAACTGTTATTTCACTATTACTGCAGACATGTTATGGACATTTTTTGCCCTTACAATTCAAAAGCAACACAATTGAATATTACTGCCAGTTAACCATTGCTAGCAAGTTAGCTAACTATTCTGTGGCAGAATTCATGGAATGTAAAATAAATAAAATGTAATCTAAATCTAGTGGGCAGTACTGTACTGAACGTTACTGTTCTGAACAATAGTCTAGTTTGTGTCTCTGGTGTGTCCTCCAAACTGGTCTAATATAAATTTCATCAAGGCTCGGGTGGACTGATCATCTTCAAAGTCCTTTTCACTGTCTGTGTATATCCGCTGTTGGTCAAGAATATAGCTGACCATATAGCTGATCTGGTCCGTGTTATTAGGAGAGAAGAGATACTCAGAGGGAGGGGTTATCCTCTTTGGAAAGGTTATTCTCCAAACATCAATATTATTGTGGCTATGAGTTATAGCATAGGTCTTTAACATTATTGTGACGTTCTTGCGTAGAAGGTTATAGTTCCTCCCAGTTTATTATGGTATGCTGCAACAATAATCACTCCTTTTTACTACACAAAAAATTACACCTGTAGTCAGTAGAAAAAGGAAATTATAAATTTTTACAGAAGTATTTTAAAAACACAATGAAGCAGTGTCTCGTCGTGAGCCGTTAACAACTGTTTACTGCCGCCATCTAAGCCCCGCCCCAATGACCCTTAGGCATAATAGTCTCCTGTAGTATAGTGTACAACACTGGAGTCTTACAGATATGTAAACAATTGAGACCACTGCAAAATCATCAGTTGCTCTTGTTTAACTGTTGCTAGGTGTTTGGGTAGAATTTTTATGTTAGAAAATCTTTGTTAGGAAGAGTTAGGAAATCCATATAATAATAGTGGAATAATAATAATAATTGTATAATATGAATTATTATTATTATAATTGTCTTTCATTTGTCTTGGCATCCTTTCCTCCAAGTCTTTCACATTGATGTTTGTTCACTTAATGCCACTCCTGTTGCAAAAAAATCAAGCATCTCAGCTTTGTTTGATGGCTTGTGACCATTCATCTTTTGATTGGCATCTGCTGACCAGCGGAGCTTAGAGGGCCTACCCTTTGGTAAGAAGGTGATCTGAGCCGCCACCTTGACCAAGCCCCCTTATGAACCTGTGCGCCCCTGTATTCTTGCTTATCGTACTTCTTACCAATCATATCCTCTGTAATCGAGCAAATGCACAGGACACACTTCTTCACAAGACAACAAGTCATTTTGAATACCTGGTCATGCCTTACAGCCTTCTGAATGCTCCGTCGGTCTTCCAGGAATTTGTGAACGATATCTTCCAGGACTTGTTTGGTTGCAGTGTAGCGGTTGACATCAAGACACATTGGTGTATTCCGCTACCCCCGTCCAGCGTGTTGCCCTGGTTTGTCGAGTGCTTGGGAGACTGTTGGAGCATGACTTATATGCCAAGGCGTCCATTTCCAACTACTGTTGGAGTTTTAGAAGGCATGGGAAATGTTACTGTTAAGATGTGAACTCCTTTTACCTGATCAACTTGGTCTGAAGTAGGGACTTTCTAAAACTTGTGAACTCAGAGTTACTCAGAAAAGTACTTTACTCAAGTAAATGTCCACCTCTACATTTCTATTGGCGCAACCATAGTGAAAGGCAAAGGTACCTCCAATAGAAAAGTAAAGGTACCTCCCTCGACACTTGCAATTGCCCTGTAATGGATCTACTGGGCCAGGAAATGACAGGATGGTGCAGGAACAGCCAGTGGAGACCTAACACTACTGGGAACGAGGAGCAGTTCATGATGTGGAAAGGAAATTCTCGGAGTGAGATGGGTGAATGAATGTAGATAGTGACAGGAGACGTGACTTTGCTAACAAGGCCTGTGCCCAGTGGCTGATTATCTAGGGCACGGACAGGCAAAGGGCGTCGCAGGGAAACTAATGGTATGCGGTAAGTCCTCAAAAAGAATTAAAATGACAGGCATTGCCTGGTAATTAGAATTATGGTCTAACAGACCTCACATGTAACAACAACAATGACACACAAATACATGGGGTACAGAGGGAGACTTTAAACACAGATAGTGACATTAATTCACAGGGGGTGGTGGCCACTAGAAAACCAGCGATCGCTGCAATCGCAACCAGCCAGAGGAGGGCGCAGGCGTCAAGGGAGACATTTCATTTGTTTAATAATAATACTTGTATCCCAATCCCAAAATATGTTTTCAATTCTTTTGAACCACCCATTTAACTATCAGTACACAACATTTGTCTCTCTCTCTGTCTCTCTGTCTGTCTCTCTGTCTGTCTCTCTCTATCAGGTACTCATGAAGTGGAGAAGGTAAGACGGCTGGGCAGCAGGGCTCAGAGCTGGATGTCTGTGACAGATTCATGGGCCTGAAGGACCATCCTCTGGAGGATGGAGCAGGCCGCATCCTGGACCTGGGGCTGGATTTAGAGTACCTCCACATCGAAGGCTCCCACAGCAGGCAGGCTGGCGCCGACCCAGGGCCCAGTATGGAGTGGGGCGAGGAGGAGGTCTGTGCTAATGGTAGCAGCTCGTCCACACCTAGGGAGAAGGAGGGGGAGGACAGTGACCCAGAGCCAGATCCAAACAGCACCCTTTCGCATCACTCCGGAGGTGTGTTAGTTCTTGACCCAGATGGAGGTGTGCCCATTCCCAAAACCGCCAACCCACATCAGCCACTGTGCAGGACGGCATGTGTGGACCTGGGCTCTGAGGGGCCTCCTGACCCCCAGCCGGGGGAGCCTCTACATGAGGACCCCCTCAGGGATTACCAGACCAAGCTGGAATTTGCCCTGAAACTTGGCTACAGCGAAGAGCTGGTGCGGCTGGTGCTGTCCAAGCTGGGTCCGGACACGCTCATTAATGACATACTGGGAGAGCTGGTCAAACTGGGCAGTAAGAACCAGACCAACAAACAACAGGCTGGCTGTATGGCTCCACAGCCCAACTTGTCCTGTGAATATGTGGAGGTTGGGGAGGCCCAGCTGGGTCGGTCAGACTCCCCCTGCAGGTCAGACCTCCTCCAGGGGGACAAGGATAACCTGAGGCCTGTGGTCCTGGATGGCAGCAACGTGGCGATGAGGTGAGGGTCTTCTAGCCATACCGTGATCCGCTGTTCTGCAGAACACACAGCTCCCATCTCCTGCACTGTAGTTGGTGCTCGGTCTATGGACATGTGGGTTTCTTGTAACTCATGACAACCACCTACATATATGGTCTTAAAGCTTGTAAGCTAGTTATATAGCTTTTACAAATACATCATAATTTGAAAGTACTGCAAGTAAAGTCTGTCTCGATTTCCCGTAGCCATGGCAATAAGGAAGTGTTCTCCTGCCACGGCATTCAGCTGGCTGTTGATTGGTTCCTGGAGCGAGGTCACTGTGACATCACTGTGTTTGTGCCCGCCTGGAGGAAAGAGCAGTCTCGCCCTGATGCACTTATCACAGGTAGCCACACGCACACACACATACACACAGTCCACCCAAATCGCCCAAGAGGGTCTGAGCTCACCCCCTCTCCATCTCTCTCTAGACCAGGAGATCCTGCGTCATCTGGAGAAGGAGAAGATCTTGGTTTTCACTCCATCTCGTCGGGTCCAGGGTCGCCGGGTGGTCTGCTATGACGACCGCTTCATCGTCAAGCTGGCCTACGAGTCCGACGGCATCATTGTCTCCAACGACAACTACCGCGACCTGGCCAATGAGAAGCCAGAGTGGAAAAAGTTCATTGACGAGCGACTGCTTATGTACTCGTTCGTTAATGACAAGTAAGGAAGGAGTGATGGAGCTACTGTAGGAGTGGTAACATTTCATGATGGGTGTAGTTTGATGGTACGGTGCGATAAGTCTTAATCCTAAACAGTAAGATAACGATTCAAATGAGACTGCTAGTCTATTGGTGTGACCAAAACCATACCTTATTCTCTTCATCTCCCAGGTTCATGCCTCCAGATGACCCTCTAGGTCGTCATGGACCCAGTCTAGAGAACTTCCTGAGGAAACGTCCCATCATGCCTGAACAGAAGAAGCAGCCCTGTCCTTATGGTACACCCTGCATTATAATGAGTGTCGTGTGTGAAGGAGCCGTTTGCTAACTTCTTCCGCTGTACAATATCTAGTGACTGATCCTGAAGGTGTAACTGTCTGACCTGTAGCCAGTGTGCTAACCTGTAGCAAAGAATGTCTAATAAGGAAAGAAGTGCCACTCTCGGAATACTTCCGGCTTCTGAACTGGTTGCAGTTCTACTCTAGTTCCATATGGGGGCGGTCGCAGGCGAGTGCAGAATGAATGGAGGTCTATGGAGCTATACCCCTCAAAATCCACTTTTCTCGAAGTATAATTTTTTGTCTAGTAATTTGAATGTTGCATTCGAAAGGGGAGGCCAAGAAAATACACACTGCTGGCTGTTTTTTTAAAGTCAGTTTTTACTTCTAAAAAACCCCTTTAAAATGTCGATGACGTCATACACATTGTACGGCCAGAGATACTGCCTTACGGCAAGCTTACCTCTTTGTAATCGGTTAGGCTTTCCCAAAAGAAAAGTAGTTTTTCTACAATTTCGTACACTATTTCAACACTAAATTTACTTCTGAGAACATTTGATGTGAGAAATAGATTTCAAATATTGGCATTTTAACAAAAATCTATGGCGAATCGAAAATGTGCTCAAACGTTTTCGGAATTGAGAATCTCCATAAGCATAAGCGCCTGTGGTTGTAAGTTAGCTAGCAAGCCAACCCTGTTTTATACCTAAACATTTCTATCTACTTGATCACATTTGTTTGCCACTATTTTTAAAGTTAAGTGCTGATTTATGTCAACTTTAAGATAATGTACGGACATACTATTTGATCAATTGATCATTGCACATCTAAAAGGCATTTTCTTTTCTAACTTGTATTGATATTTATCACTATTGAGCGGGACATGGGCTGTTTTTTTTAAGGTGGCAATACTGTACCATGTATCCTGTATTCGTGAACACACGAATAACACACGAATAACACACAAGTACTCAAATTCAATTTATTTCCCAATATAAATTTCACAGTACATACAAATCGACAGGCAAATAAAAGTGCCAGCAACCAAAATAACAGTTGCTGCGGACTAAAAACGAACAGAGAAGGCCAGTAGACGGGCTGGTTGCCATCAAGCAGGATCTCTGGTCGTAATCAGTCCACTGACCAATCAGCATTCATTAGCAGAATGCTAGCGTATTATGGGCAACCACGACTCAACCTGTAAGAAATCAAAAGGACATAAGTACTTGTTCTTTCAACTTTCGACCTATAATCCATGATGAACTTGCAAAAACCTCAATCAATCTGTGATTTCTCTACGACAATCAGGCCAAAGAGGCAAATTTAGCCCTTTAGCTTCATAGACTCCCATTCATTTTGCACTCGCCCGCGGTCACCCCCCAGTGGAACTCTAGTGAAACTGCAACCAAATTCGGTACAATGGGGTTTAATAGGGAGTGGACAGGCTCTCTGTAGACGGGCTCTGCCTGTAGCCAGTGTGCTAACCTGTAGCCAGTGTGCTAACCTGTAGCCAGTGTGCTAACCTGTAGCCAGTGTGCTAACCTGTAGCCAGTGTGCTAACCTGTAGCCAGTGTGCTAACCTGTAGCCTGCCTTCCTAACCCATCTTACAGGTAAGAAGTGCACTTATGGACACAAGTGTAAGTACTACCACCCGGAGCGGAGCGCCCAGCCCCAGCGCTCGTTGGCAGATGAGCTGCGAGCCGGTGCCAAGACCTCTGCTGGCACCAAGGGCCTGAGCGAGGCCGGGTCAGGGCTTGTGAAGAGCCACAGCGTGCCCACCAATGTAGCCACAGGCACCAAGCGAGGCTGCACCCCCAAAAGGCAGTCGGACCCCAGCATCCGGGCGCTGTCATACAGTGAGGCCAGGGACAAGCAGCGGAACTCCGACAGACAGTACAACAGCCTGGGCAGCAGTGCTAGCAGCAGCTGTAGCAGCAGTTGCGGGAGTGTCACCCTGTCTCCTGCACCTGAAGGGACACCCTCGTGTATCCTCAGCTATCCCCAGGAGGAGCCACTGAGCCTGGGCAGGGACACCCATCGCATGACGGCCCACGCCCAGCCTTACCCTTTCCCCTCCGGCTGCCAGCCTCCCGACCTCAGCTACTGCTCGGCAAGCCAGGCCTACCCTGGTCCAAGCATGGCCGCTCGCAGGAGTCCAGATTGCCCCTTCCCGCTGGATATGGATCTGCGGCAGCTGGGGTCGGGCTGGTGGGACCGCAGTAGCGAAAGCAGCTGTGACTCCTATGCAGAGAGAGCTTCCTGTCCCGGCTGCCCGGAGCCACCGCTGGACATGTGTAGCCACCGTCAGCACTACCAACACAACCTCCTCCACCACCGTCAGCACTCCGCCCCTCTGCCCGAGCCACACCTCCTCCACCATGCCCACTCGCATGCGCCCTCCTCCGCCCCTCACGGCTATCACCAGAGCCTGGCTCGTGGCCGTAGTTTGCCCCACAATGAACTCCCTGACCCCCACCCTCTTTACTCTCTCCCCCATCACCTCCAGCACCAGGCTGACCACACCCCTGTTACCCAGTCCGGCCCCACCCTCCCTGGCTCTTCCCTGGGCCGCTGCCTGGTTACCACACGTCTGGAGACGCTCTCAGACTCCCGGCTTTACGAACGCTCACCGCTGCCCCCCAGGAAGGCGTTCTCCTGGGACCCCTACTGCCACCAAGACCCTCCGCCCCGCTACCAAACCTACCAGAGCCTCCCAGAGACCCCTGATGTAAGCTGGGGACACTCATGGAGACAGGCCAGCCACTCATACCATCCACCTCGCCCATTCCATGCTCCACAGACCCCCCCTCCAGCTGTGTCCCCCCGCCACATGCACCAAGAGCCCTCTGTCCTAAGCCGCTACGGGGATGTGCGAGAGAAGGTCTACCTCAACCTGTGCAACATCTTTCCCTCTGAGCTGGTGGGCCGGGTGATGGGAATGAACCCCCATGTGACAGACGCCCAGGAGCTAGCAGCCGCCATCCTGGCAGAGAAGACCCAGGCTGGCTACTGAGGCAAGCTAGCGCCTCGGTTCAACTGCTACTGCTAGTTCTGACAGTATACCTTTGTAATTTATTTCAATGTACGTTTGCTTGTCAGTAATGTAGTGTTATTTGTAGGTGTGGATAGACATTTATTTGAAAAAGCACTTTTCTTTGCTGTTCCATTTAAAAAATGACTTTGGCAATCAAATGTGAGGAATTTGATAAGTCTGATCAAGTTTCTACTCCATTTGTAATATTTCACCTCCAAGTTTAACTTTGTCAACCAAAACCAGTTGTTTGGGATATTCGAAATGTGTATATATTCTTTGTTGAAACGTGTGTCAATTTGTTAAAAGGCATAGGTCTAATTTATTCAATGTTTTTTTATGCTGTCTGGTGGTATGTTCCAGTTGTTATGATACAGGATGGCTGAGTTACAGCCTTCTGAGTTGAGAGAATGTCCACACGTTTTTAGCCACACTAGTTGTAGAGACCGGTGCGTTCAGCAACGTTGTCTTGTTGTGTACCTTAGTTTTAGTAAGGAACATCTCTGGCCCTTCATTTTGGGTCCATGCTGGCAGCTGCGACAAACCTAGTAAACTCAAGCTGAAATTCCAAGGACGAACTTATCTTTGCTTAGTTCCCTGAAGAACTGTCCCACGGGCCAAGCTTGATGTATTCAGACTGTTGCCGTTACCAGCTTAATCCACGGTAGACAGAGAAAGCCTTTGTTTGTTGATACAAATTGTATCATTAATTTAAGCATAGAGGATTGTATACCTTTATATTTGGGCGTGCAATGGATTTAGGGAAAGCTGTGTAAATTTGTCTAACTATACATAAAGCGCATTTAGAGTAATACTACTGTAAATGAGGTGTTTAGGCAATATTTGATAATCTCTATACGTAGTTTGTTTAGAAATAACGATCAAATTAGCTAAGTGATAAAGTTTCCATTAGTTTACCTCTGCTGAGGTGTTCTGACTCCTACACTATTAAAATGTGTAATAGCCTACGCTGCATTGCATCTGAGGTGGTCAGCTAGGTTAAATGAAATGGTAAAATGATCAGCTAGGTTAAATGAAATGGTAAAATGATCAGCTAGGTTAAATGAAATGGTAAAATGATCACCTAGGTTAAATAAAATGGTAAAATGATCAGCTAGGTTAAATGAAATGGTAAAATGATCAGCTAGGTTAAATGAAATGGTAAAATGATCATCTAGGTTAAATAAAATGGTAAAATGATCAGCTAGGTTAAATGAAATGGTTAAATGATCAGCTAGGTTAAATGAAATGGTAAAATGATCAGCTAGGTTAAATGAAATGGTAAAATGATCAACTAGGTTAAATGAAATGGTAAAATGATCACCTAGGTTAAATGAAATGGTAAAATGATCAGCTAGGTTAAATGAAATGGTAAAATGATCAGCTAGGTTAAATGAAATGGTAAAATGATCAGCTAGGTTAAATGAAATGGTAAAATGATCAGCTAGGTTAAATGAAATGTGGAAAAAGCTGCCAGAAATAAGCAGTGAATCTGTAAGAATGACAGAAAGAACGGCCTTCTCTCTAATCCCGCGGCACCGTGTGTCAGGGGGTCCACGAGGGCAACAAGTAATGCCTCTAAACGGCATTGTGCTTATGACACATCCAATACTCTGAACCATGTTCAGCAAACTGTTATGCATGTTATGTTTGTGTTCACTTCAAGTGTTCCTGTGTTTTTCATGTTTTTGTGGAGCTCAATCTATCAGCCTGTTATATTATATTAGCTTGACGTTGCATGCCTAGCAAATGCATTGTTTTATTTCTTATTATAACTGGGAGGGAAGTCCTGAATGCTGATTGGCTCAAATCTGTGGTATAAAAGACTGTATACCAATTTTTGTTATACATTTAGTTGGTAACCACTATATAATAGCAGTTAGTCATCATTTATGGCCAGTGTAACATGGCTCTTATTCTGGGTTTATTGGCCATACACTACAACAGCTCATGTATTACTTATTTAGCTATTGTTTTTCATTGTGAGATCTGTTCTTGTTTAGTTGAAAATGCATACAGTTGTGTAATCAGTCAGTAGTCCCCAAACTGTGAAACAAATGTTAACTCTGAAATTTTAAACAGAATGTCTTGACCTACAATAACGTTTAGTATTGATGCATTGGAGTGATCCTTATTTGATCTTAGTTCAATAGCACATGTGAATGTGATTGGTCAGTTGCAGGCTGGGGTATTGTAAAAAACATCCACAAGTAACAAAATGATTACAACCTGTGAGCTACTGGTCTGTCAATGTGCCTAGTCCCCCATCTACAAAAGCAGGTATAAATGCTATCATTCTCAAAGCTGGACCAGCAGACATTTCACTGTCATAGTGTGGCCCTAAGCTAGTGCATCTGTCCTTTATCAAGGGAGTAATGACTAGCTGAATCAGGTGTGCTAGTCCTGGAAAGGTTCATAAGCATAGAATGTCTGCCTGGCCTAAGAAGGGACTAGGGAAGCCCGGATGAACAGCCCTAGGTGGCTAGGTTGGGTAAGGCCTCACCCCTCACCAACAGCCTTCCAAGTGACCAAAACCCACCTTACTTACTGAAATTGTCAGAATGAAAGTATGTTAACATCAAGGAACAAAAATAAATTTGGCGATTACTACATTTAACTGTGGCTGTTTGTGGAAGTCTTCAAGAATATATATGGTACCGATAAGTGTATATTAGAATAGAGAAAATCTGCTCATTACTTATTTATGCACTGAGCAGCTGCCATTTTCCACCAAGATTTAACGAGACCGTACATGACATTCACTGATGAAATGTTCAAAACAAAAAATACTTTTACTGGTTTGGAATGTACCAATAAACAATACAAATAACTTTTAAATAAACAAGCAATTTACCAAAGACAACAAATTAATTGAAATGTTTTATTGTGAATCAATGGACCTTTCTAATAACACCTCTCATACAGAACACATATGAACATCAGGAAAAACTGAAAAGCAAACAGGACAGCTGGTTCCAGCACGGGCACTGACGCAGCTCTCATTGAAGGTGACACATGCCAGTCAACAGGCTCAGCCAATTGGAAAACCCCATCTTGAAATATTCTGCCCAGACTTGTATAGGAGGGTTCTCTTGTAATTTCCAGAGAACAACTTATGCTTGCTGGTAGTTAAACAAGTTACAAAATATCATTTGGAAGCACAGTTTTTTTCACCTGCTATGGCAAAGATAACCTCTATCTAAAAACACTTAGGCAGGTTTGGGTCTAACCCTTCAGTGTCCTCCAGATCCAAACAAGTGCTTTAGTTAATTCAAACTCTGGCTTCAATATCTCAAATTAAACCATGTCTAGTGTAGCATAACAAAAACAATTTCAACATACTGCAAATATAAAACACTGAATGCTCACGTTAATTCAAAACATAACAGTAAGCTTTATTACACAAAGCTGGAGTTAATTTGATGCAGAACGAGAGTAGAAGGTGAGTAGTAGCAGATGAGAAAAGATTAAGATCTGAAGAATAATATTATTATTAATAATAATAATAATAGGCCTGCTTTTTACACTAAACCCCCCCAAACATTTAAATGAGCAGAATTCCAAGGTAGACACGGGGGCTGTCCGTGACAGGGGCACATTCATCTCAGTCAGTCGTTCCCAGGTCTACAATGCCACTGGGATGCCATCCTTTGCTGAAGCTGTGGCATGGAGTGTGTTGTGAGACGATCCATCCAGCACCATGGGACTACAAGAAACATCTCATTCTGGCTGGGTTGGTTGGCAATCTGCTCCAGTACACTTCTTAAGTCCACAAACAGAGACAGACGATCTAAGCTGGCAGCTTTCTCCAGAACCTTCTACATTTAACCTGCATAGTATTAACTTCAAGTGGGAGCCACAAGGGTCCCTTAGAAACCCAACAGTATACTGAGATAGTCGGATTGGCATGGACATTTGATCTTCTGGATAACGTAAATACAGTTTCAGTTCAGAGAAACTTTGGTAAAGGTATTAATAAAAAACAAGATCCCAATGTAGAGGTGCCAAAACGTAATCTAGATTCATAACAAATAAATGAAATCACTTCCCTCCACTAGAGACACTTCAGTGTCATCGCAAGTACATCTTCCATAAAAAAAGATAAATTGTTAAGGTTTCAACAGACAGGTTAAGCCCCACTGGCTTCTAGCTTGAACTCAAGTCACAGTCGATCACTCTTAACGAATTAGAACAAACTAAAGGGTGGGGGTGGATTTGACTGGTCAGTCACCATGGTTACAGTACGGAGGTAGAGATCTGTCCTCTAAGGAGGACTGATGTTTTCATGTACTCTCCAGACAGAAAAACCACAGGATAGCTCTTCTAGTCACCACTACACAGACAGACACCCCCACAGCACTTGTCTGCCTGTCCTTCATGAGCTGGTAGGCAGAGGAAACTTTCTATGATGTCCGGACACAAAACGTCACCACCTGGGAGCTCAACAGCCGTCTCACCATCTCTTCATCCCACCGGTCACTCTCGCACACTCACCTCATCAATTAGCTTATCATCACCACACTGAATCATCCAATGTTTCACTACAACATGCAGTTTAATCTCACTACATGACTACTTTACTCTGGTCCTGGTGGGCTGAAACACTTTTGGTATTTGTTCATACCTGGCCATTAAATGCAGTAAGCTGGTATTCCTAGACTGATTTAATCAACATTACACGAGGTTCCCACCAGCAGTGTCTCAGCCAATCAGGAGCTAAATCACCCTGTCATACAGTCTTCTTCTCAGACAGAAATCATTGGCTTCCCAATACAGAAGGGGAGGCTCACACCAAGGCTGCATGACACATAAAAATTGCATTATTTATGTGCAATGTACTTGTACTGCAAGAGCATGTGACATTTCAAAACATCTCCGCCATGTGTAATGTCCGTTGTCTAGTTTACCCTACTTTTCTCTTCTTCCAGCTGTCGCACGTGCACGCACACGGCAGTTCCTACTTCTAGCTGATTCACCATTACATTCCAAAACATTTGGTTTGGTCAAATAGTCACCAATAGTCACCAGACTGTTTCAAACAGAACAATGCTCCATAACGCTTTGCTTGAAGTCATTCTAGTTCTAGAATTCCAAGAGTTCAGCTAATCTATATCCTTATCTATACGGCACTACCAATCTCAACCAGTCAAATAATCAAACTAGATGCCCATATATTGCAGCACTAACTCACCTCTGTTGAAGAGTGGTTTACTGGTTTAATGCGGAACAATGGTCACCCCTCTGAAATGACCAAACCTCTCCAAAAACTACGTACTTAAAAAATTATTGTACCCTCACTATCACAGATGTATCACCAGCAAAGGGCTACAGTCAGTTACCGCTCTTATGTTGATATTTTGTTTATACGGGGGGATTTTTCAGATGGAAGGATATTTGAAATGGGTGATCTTATGATTGGTATCCCTTTAACACTGACGCTCAAAGTGGATAGACTGGAAAACATTTAGGTCAATCCAACATGGTTGTATCATTCCCCCATGATAATAATAATAATAGGTCGATCCACTAACAAGCCTTTCACATAGCGTTGCACCAACATAACTAACCTGAAGTTTTACAATGACAAAACAAAAATCGGGCTAGTCAGTATCGATCAGAACAAAAAGGTTTTTCAAAGTAAAGGTAACAGATAATAGGTAAAAAAAGAAACGCTAAAGCTTATCGGCGAGAAGAGCACGAAGCCTCAACCGGCCGTGTGTGTGTGTGTGTGTGTGTGTGTGTGTGTGTGTGTGTGTGTGTGTGTGTGTGTGTGTGTATCTTAAAAATCCAATCTCACCATTTTGGTAAATCTCATATCTCCTCATCAGATATTAGCAAGCAAAGCACAGACATTCTTTGCAGTAAAAGGAGAATAGAACGCGACGCGTTGCTCTAGCCCGCTTTCGAGACTCCTGACGTAAATGCAGGCAGAGCTTTGGCAAAGTCTGAGGCGGGTGCAGCCAGGCCCCTCTAGAACTTTTGTGGGATGCTTATTGGGTGGAGGGCGGGGGGGTGTAGGTGAGAAAAGCGAACGTTGCGGACGCCGAGAGAGTCCCCAGTGGACGACAGGGGAGCCGGGAATCACATGGACTCAAACTCGTCGATGCGCTGCTTGGTGTTGCCCAAGCGGATCTGTCGCAGTGTCTTGTACTTGTCCCTCCCAGCCTTCACATTCTCCGCATGCAGCATGTCGTTCTGGGTCTTCATGGTGTCGTCTCTGGCTTCAGCCAGCTCCGAACTCAGCGTCTGGGAAGGAGAGGCGGGGAGAAAGAAGGGTAGAGTGGGCGGAGACAGAGGTGGAGTCAGGTCGAACTGACAGGAAACATTACTGAAAGAAATAAAGCTGTTTAAGGGAATGGCCTGCTGAGGCCAGCAAGTGTTCTGGTTAAAAGTCAGGTGACTGACCTGCAGCTGTTTCTTCACACGCTCGTTCTTCTGCGCCTCAGTGACGCGCTCCTCTTCACTGCGAAGGTCCAGGGCGCTGACTCCTTCTAGGGAGAGTTCGGCAGCATCCTCCGCATGGTTCTCGTCCTGCTCCTCATGCTCGCTCTCTGTGGAGCCTCCAGCGGGCGTCATGGGGACCGTCATCACAGTCTTCAGCTCCTCCTTGGTCTTCTCCAGGTCGTCCTGGGCTGACAAAGCCTGGGGGGGAGGGGGTAGAGGGTTATGGGATCTCTAGGAATGGACAACGATATAGAACATTCCAGTACAACCTTCTGAGTAAAACACACTGGCTCTCTGCCTCCAGAACATACAGCCTGGAGAAGACCACCACATAAGCACCTTCTGCTGCCATTCTATGGCCTCCTCTTCCTTTTTTCTCTTGGCATCCTCCAGCAGAGCAATTTTGGCGGTGAACTCGCCCAGCTCAGCAGCCAGTTGTTCCTGGTTCTTCATCTGATCAGCAGCCTGCCTGGCCAGCTCTGCCTTGGCCTCTTCGGCGGCCTGCCTCTCACTCTCCAGCCTCTCGGCCTCCTCTCGGGCTCTTTTCCTCTCTTGCTCCAACTCTAGAGCCCTTAGCGTCTGCTCCTCCAGCTCTGTATCCAGGAACAAGAAGCATTTAGCATTTAGCACCAGTCCAGGACCCTTTCAGTCAAAGCTCTATCTAGCAGCAGCTACAGTTTGAAGAATAATTCAAACAAAAACAAAGGAACATTCTGGAAATTTCAGACAGGACAACAGAAATACCAAAATTGAGAGGGTGCTCACACACCCAGTAGAAACAGCACACAACAAATAAAATACATGATCGATAACCTAACACACACATACGCACTACGCAAGTCA
Source organism: Umbra pygmaea (assembly GCA_016801145.1). Taxonomy (NCBI): domain Eukaryota; kingdom Metazoa; phylum Chordata; class Actinopteri; order Esociformes; family Umbridae; genus Umbra; species Umbra pygmaea. The sequence goes on along the minus strand of JACXGM010002109.1, from coordinate 30,621 downwards.
GCGTAAGCGAACAGGTGTATAATTGCTCAGTAAAACCCATTGGTGTTTTGTGCTACTACAGATGGCATACTTTCATTACTAGTAGTTTAGCACCAAATGGACCAGCAGCTTGATGTTAGCTGAGTAACAATGATTGACTACCCACCAGCCCCAGGTAGGGCCCATTATATATTATATATTCACAATTTCCAGTTACAGATTTTAATCTAGCCAGCTTTCCGTCACTGGTTGGATGCCCTATAAAAAACATTCCAGGAAGACTTGCAAGGATCACTGACACATTTGAAACTATTTCCCCGGGACATTAATGTTAAATAAGAATAATTTATGTTAACTTTAAGTGTCAGACTGCTACCTTTCTGGGCTCTCATGGTCTGCTCCTCGATCTGTCTCAGTCTGTCCATCAACTCATCTTTCTCTCTCTCTATTCGCTCCTTCTCTTTCTCTGCATGTTCACGTTTCTTCTTCTCGTTCTCCAGCTGGGCTCTGGGAGACATTAAGGAAGGGTTATATTATCTAGAAGCTAGGGAATACATCCTGCATCTTAACCCTTTACTTAAATCAGTCAGCTTTACCAACTGAATATGTATTTCAAATCTAAATATGTCAACAAAATTTGAAATATATTTGACATGTTCTGTATAATCTGATATCATGATTTATAATGACTAAAAACTAATATATTTCAATGAATTTTACAAATACAACACATGATGTCAGTTTAATATACTGAATGAGAAATCTGTAGGTTAAAGCAAAATATCACTACAGCAATATACAGGTCCTTCAAGAAATTAGCATATTGTGATAAAGTTCATTATTTTCTGTAATTATAAAAACTAAACTTTCATATATTTTAGATTCATTGCACACCAACTCAAATATTTCAGGTCATTTATTGTTTTAATACTGATTTTGGCATACAGCTCATGAAGAATTAGCATATTTCATCTGACTAATAAAATAAGTGTTTGTAATACAAAAAAAGAAAAAGTCAACCTTCAAATAATTATGTTCAGTTATGCACTCAATACTTGGTCGGGAATCCTTTTGCAGAAATGACTGCTTCAATGCGGCGTGGCATGGAGGCAATCAGCCTGTGGCACTGTTGAGGTGTGATGGAGGCCCAGGATGCTTCGATAGCGACCTTCCAAAGTGTTGGGTCTTGCGTCTCTCAAATTCCTCTTCACAATATCCCACAGATTCTCTATGGGGTTCAGGTCAGGAGAGTTGGCAGGCCAATTGAGCATAGTAATACCATGGTCAGTAAACAATTTACCAGTGGTTTTGGCACTGTGAGCAGGTGCCAGGTCGTGCTGAAAAATGAAATCTTCATCTCCATGAAGCTTTTCAGCAGATGGAAGCATGAAATACTCCAAAATCTCCTGATAGCTAGCTGCATTGACCCTGCCCTTGATAAAACACAGTGGACCAACACCAGCAGCTGACATGGCACCCCAGACCATCACTGA
>JACXGM010002109.1:5695-21026 GCA_016801145.1 Umbra pygmaea | reverse complement strand
TTTTATTAAGTTTTAGCCAGGTGCTGTAACCCTTGCTGTCCACATACTGGAGGCCAAAGAACCAGACCTCTCGAAGCCCAACGGTTTTCACCACCTGTTGTCAACAAACATCCGCATTCCAATGAACAAGTTGCAGGCAAATGACTGAGCAACTCATACACTCATAACAGATCTACAAGGCTCGTGCTTTTAAGATCCTAATGAAAAAATCCTCCAACTGCAAACAGCAAACGCAGTGAGGTTTCAGTCTTCTAGTCATCCAGTAAAACTCAAAACCCTATTTTCCCTAACCCCCCCCAAAATACTGCAATGCAGATGAGACTGGGAGTCGTCAGAAGGTGTTTTAGCCTGGGTCTGACATGCTCACACTGACATAACTTTCCATTAAGGGCTTCAGTGAAAAGCTGAGCGGTTGACAGTAACCAGCCAGCGCTATCGCACCCTACAGTCACACGAGCGACAAAAGACAAGCGACACGCATTCACTTGGTGGGCGTTTCTGTATTGATACTAGCATGCCGTTGCCTAGTATCTGCGAGAGGTCTTAAAAGTTACTTCAGAGATATTGTCAAGTCACAAAAACAATGTTATTTTATTTAAAAGTATGTATTATGAGATAAATGCCAAACATATCAGATATATACAGAAATACGATGTCCAGAAGCGTTTCCGCCATCTTGAATTATTTTCTTCGACTCGAGCGACCAACGTATACATCACGCTGCCTTCACTCCAATTGGTAGTCTCTTTGCTCAGCATTTGCATAAAATAGACTTCTTGTATATTTTGTCCCCGCCTTGCTCGCGGCAGCGACAAGCTTGTCGCCTGTCTCTGGCAAACGGCCACTCGTGTTGAAAATGAATGGCAGCCTGTCGCTTTGTTGCCATCTTTTGTCGCTCGTGTGACTGTAGGGTAACAGTCAGTCTTCCTGAGGAATAAGGAGGCTGGAGGACAGAACTCCTGTTGAACCCCTGAAGTTGGACTGTTGAGTTAGTTACAAGGAATACAGATACAAGAACAGTAAAGAGGACTGGCCACAGAATAACTGCAGTGACGGACACCATTCCTCTGCGCACTTGTAGCTGCTTCAGCACACGCTGCACTAATAGTTGTATTCCAATGCAGTACCGTTAACCTGAGTGAGTAGATTTCCAGGACACATCAAAACATCCTGAACAAACGTTCAAAACTTTACTTTCCCTCAAATCTGCACCCAAAACCAGCTTGGAGCGTCCTCCAGTGTAAAACAAAGCCTTTAGCTGAACCATAGGATCAGAGCAGGCCCCGTCTCCACCCCAGCTAGCTGTCTATATCATATGAATATTTCAGCCCAGGACATCAACACTACAGTAGGTGGGGATATGGAGGCTTGGGGAAACACTACATGTGGGGGGGCCCATCATTGGCGTGGCTGTCAATGCTAGAATGTTAACACACACAGTACTGAGGATAGCAAAAGGGCTGGTCTTACATGATAATGCAGGTGACAAAGGAACAAACCCAAAGAAAACATTCATTTAAAAAAAATCATAGCCTGAACTTTGACCTGCCAGGCTCTTACCTGGTCAAAGAGCTGTTTGCCGGTGGTGTTCGGCTGTATGGCAAACTCCAGCTCAGCGTCCATGGTGGTCACCCGTACATTGATCTACAATACACAGACATTGACAGTTATGCTTCTTTCATTGGACAGCTGATTGGCAGCTTTACACTAAACAACGCCACCAGCATGTACCGTAGTGCTTCAGAATGTGTGGCGCAGCTTTAACGGCTATTCAAATGACAGGGAGATGGACATTTTGTTGAGGGAAAACAATCTCCAGAAGCAGATGTTTCCATCGTTGTGTATTGGATAATTCATTCATCCTGAAATTCTTGGAAACTCCTGGTCTATTCATATTTCTACAATTCTATCCAATGGGTGAACTCCAGGAGAGTAACTACTGAAACCTGGACCATGGCTTCATAGCTGGATCCAGACAGATATTCTAGTACAGTAGCTTCTTAAGGAGCCAGAAAGACCTTTCAAAAACTCAGTTCTTTAGAGAACTGAAGAACCATTCATCTCTGGGAAAGTGTGTTTGGTCTAAACTGGTGTGCATGTGTGGAGGGGCGAGTACTTCCTGTTTGCGTCCTCAGTGTTGTGCGAATTGAACAAGCAAGGCAGAAGCAGGCCTGGCTGTCACATCGTATGGGGAGGTACCGATGCTCAAGCTCAAATACCTGATATGTACAATGAAAGTAGAATAGAGAACTCCACAGCGTGAGCCACTGACACCCACAGCGTTCAGAGAAAGATGATGCTGCAGCACAACCCGCTGCTCCTCCACTGAGATAGTGTTACCGTAGAGCTACGCTAGCACAGCCCAGAGACAGACACTTCCCTTTCTCTCCACCCATCCTCTCTCTCTCATGAATTACCCATATAACCTCAGGACTCCAACAATACAGTCTCTTTCCCAACACTATATACACACACAACGTTTCAAAGTTAGCCCCATCCCTGACTCTTCCACACACTATAGAGACTACATCTCCCAGGCACTCTAAAGGTGTGCTTAAAGACCAAGGACTTCAACTGCCCTCATGTGATGTTGGGTGACTTCAGTTAAGGTCACCTGAAGTGCATCCTGGAAACACAGTTGTATAGGCAATAAAGGTCCATGTTAAAAGATGTATGATACATGGTTCTTCTCCCTGAAAGGCTCAGTAATTTTTAAACTGCCTTTACAAAAACTCCAAAACTCACATTAGCTATTATTAGATAGAAATTTATCAATTTCATACATTGCGAAAATAAGTCCAATTCACCTTAACAGTTTTTGTTTTCTTGTTTGTACATTTCGTTTGTCTCACCAAAACTCCCTGGACCGATGCGGGATGGTGAGAGCCGCACTGAGTTCCTCCAACCACATGTTGCCGAGCCACCAATTCTTTTCGCACTGCTTATCCAACACTCAGATCACATACAGGATGATTACCTTCACCTATACTTCCCTGACTGAAGCCCGATCTGCACACAAGAAGTCACTGGAGAGCAACTATGCAAGGTAATGATTCGGCTCGTCTATCCCAAATTTTTAACCACTGACTATCATTACTTAGATTGTTCTGCAATGCAGCAACTTAGCCCACTATGCCATGCAGACTCCCACTTATGATGTATTTCTTGCCATAAAAGCGGTGTGAGCCTGTGATTTTACCTAACATTCTCAAACACGGAATTGCACTTTCGGATTATGAGACGGCTAGCTAACGTGAGTCAGTGTGCATTCTGACTGAATGGTGATCACTCAGAACTCTATTTACACAGTGTAGTGCTCTTTCACTGTTACCACTTCATCAAAAAAGTACACTTAAGTATAAGTATATAAATGTTGAGTTTAATGCATAGACATATCTACCATAATATGGAAAATATTTCTGACATTTAATAGCTGGACAAAACCATTGGATGTTTTATTCAACTGCGCAAGACAGTGACCAAAATTTAATGAGCGACAGTGTAGGGCTGGGCAATAATTCAATATTTATCGTTATCGAAATTTTGAAAATGATAGAGAAGATTATCCCATATCGACATATCGCGATAACAGCTGGTTTTGTTCTGAAACAATGAAACATCCAACAAAATGAGGAGTATTTCATATTGCTTGTACTGTAGTTCAGTTTTAGGTGAAACTCCTAAACGTTGATATAAAAAGGTCAATCAATATTCTTTTATACGTATTGCTTTTATATGTTCATACAGCAGAAAATACACTTTGATGTAATGAAGTCACAGCAGGTCCTATATATTTTAATATATCGTCAGGCATATCGTATCGAAAAAATTTCTGTTTTATATCGTGATATTATTTTTTGGCCATATCGCCCAGCCCTACGACAGTGTCAGAAAGAGGGAAGAATTTTGAAGCATTGCATTATTATATTTCCTTTAAATTAGACTTAATCTCAAGTTACTAGGTTACTGACTTTGATTAATGTACATGAATGTTGTTAAGAGTTTGAACAGCAATTTTTTTTAAAACAATAGTCAGATTCAAGCTAGCAAGTGACAGATTTTCTGCAGAAAAAAGTGACTCTAACCATGGTAACCTTAAAGATACATTGTGTAAGCATACAATACAACTAGGCAGTTGTAATTATATTATATGGGTGCGTGTATTGTGAATCAATATTGCGATTTTCCACATCTTTTCTTAATTAGACCATGCTAAACAGCTCAATTCATCCAAATACTATCTGCTAAAAACATTCATACTATCTGCTAAAAACATTCATACTATAATAATAATAATTTGCTTAAATCTTTAAGTCTTATTACTGGAATTTAAATGTGTAAAATCTACAGAATACATTGAATGGGTAAACCACACAAAACAGCACACTCGTGATATTTATAGTAACTTAAGGATAATCATAGATTTTGTTTACAATTTATAATTCAGCAAACAGCCTCTGGCATGCCAGTTAGTTATATATTAAAATATAATAACAAAGCTATTATATATAGTTATACATTTGTTATACACTGTTCAGTTAATTGATCGATGGGCTTGTTAGCTGCTTTGACTTCCATTGATTAACAAACTCTGCAATTTACTCTGTGCTTGTGTAACAAAAATAAATCTGTAAATAAATTTTGCGGAAAAGCTACCCTTCAAGTGTTCCTGCAGATTTTTTGCAGACATTTTGATATTCCTATATAACAATAATGAAAATCCTAGTTATAGCCCAGCCCCAAACCAACAGACAGGGCCCCAAACCAACAGACAGGGAAGGCAGTCAGACAGAAAGGCAATGGCTCAGTCCTGTTACATAATGAAGTAGTAACACTCAGTGTTTGGACAAATGGATGCCTCATTAGGTATCCGAGTGACAAAGCTGTCATGGAGAGTTAAGTGCCAAACCTGTTTCCGAATGAGCGCTCTTGAATGTCCCTTTCCTGGTGTTTATGTGGAGGTCGGCAGCCACCAACAGTAAGATGGAAAAGTGCTGACCTTTCTCAAACTGCACTGAGTGTCTTCCTACCCTCATAATACTGTGTGTGTGTAATTCTGAGCCAAATGCTCAATCAGCCTGTATTGTGTAATTGGGATGAACATAAATGAGAATTCTTGGCCAGTACAATTGCAGACATTCATACAACACAATTGGCCAATACCAATATTTGTATTACAGTTGCGGTAAACTATTCAGACCTTCCCTTTACTTAAGGACGGAGATGTGTTAGGGGAAGGGAGGAGTTTGCCAGCTGCTGCTGTTTTTTTAAAGCTCCTTGATAGAACATCTGAAATGATGACACACCAGGTTTGAGGTGTTCAAATGCTTTGCCAAATGCTCTACTCTCAGGTGGGAACATGTGTTACAAACAGTTAATGCGCTGTACTGATGTGACACTTCAAAAAAGATCCACAAAGCCAAAGTTAATGAATGAAAAAACACAAGCATGACTAGACAAAAGAAAGCAGCAGTACAGATGTTCCTCATCTAATCTTGTCAGTAAAGTGTGAAACCTTTTTTTAAACTACCATTTTTGGCCACCAAGTAGCATTGGTGTGCACAACAGTTGTTAATCCAATGCTGTGTTCGGCTCACAGTCGTTTATAATTTGACTTGCTTAACATAGCTTATCTCTGTATCATTAAAGTTTTACATATTATTGTATTCAAAGAGACATCACGTTTTTAAGAGAAGATCACCAAAAATGTGGGTGTACTCGGTGCTTCATGAAGTAATACTGCTTTTTACTGCAGTATTCCCTAATGGAGTAGTCACTAGTCTTACATACTAGAGATTGTGGGTTTGAAACGCAAGGATTTTTATTGTGGAAATAAAGAAACAATTTTAAATGTTTTTTACTGTTTGAGAAGTTTACAGTAATTTTACAATTTACACTGACAAAGGGTGTTTGCCAATCTCTAAATCATTGATTTCACTCCATTGACAGTAATTCCTTGTTGTACTGTTAAGTTCCTTGTTTTTCTGTTCCGCTTTCTTGTTGGTATTGGGGAAGTGCCAACATACATTACATCTGATCGGCTGCAGTTTCTTCTTCGACGTCATTTGCAGATAAAGATCAATTTAGCTTGGCCTGGATTCTCATTTGTGTAAAAACTGTTTGTGCCACTGAAAGAATGCATCCTTGCATAGCTTTTAATTTAACAAATTCATAATCTTCAAATATATTAAAATATAGAAATGGCACTGGAATCAACATTGTCTAAAATATGCATTCAATTTGAGGAGTAATATTTTAATTTAACTTAAACCTTCATACTGGAACTTCTGAAACATTAAAATACATGACATTTATTTGTTTATTTTTCCCACACAGTTTCTATATCTTTTAGTATACAATATTTATTAAACGTAGTGATCAGATAACGTTTTGCAAAGTAAATTGTATACCTAAGTCTGCAGAAATGCGGACTTTGAAAACGGTGATTAAAGGGATAAATGTGTTTGTGAGAAATCCCTCGCATGCTTGATGACTTGACAGTGAGACAGCCCTAAGTTCTCAAGGCTTAACGAGAACATGCTTCAAAGTCTGAGTCAGAGTGTGGACATTGGGATTGGACTGTTGAAACAGTTTGTGCTACTGAGATTGTGTCCTTGAGTGTACAATATTAATATAAAGTATTGATATTATTACTATAGAGAAGTATTTGGAGCAGATGTTAAAATGTTATTTGTGTATTTACTTAAACCTTTCCTTTTTTGTGTGTTTGTATCTTTTTCCCCTGACCTTATTTCCATACTGAAACTCACAATAAAATAAGTTGTAATTGACCTAAGTATTTCATCAAACAAAATCTTTATTTTACAGCTATTTTATTTCTCCCTCTGACCTTTAAAGATGTTTGTGAGTCGGTGTTTGGAATGCTGCATCCGAATTACAATGCCACCCACCTCCCCTGCCGAAAGTCTGATTTAAATCAGGGCTGAAACGATTAGTCGACATCGACAAATATTTTTGTTGTGGACAAGTCGCTTAATCTCATAGGACCTATTTTAAGTGCCTGCAATAACGTGATGTGACCAGTGTGGCGCTGTATCGCTAGACAGTAATGCAGCCCTCCCGTATGTAATCCAGTAGAAGAAAACAGCGCTAAAATGTCAGTGTGCAAACGGAGTAGAACAAGTCACGTGTGGGAAAGTTTCAATAAAGTTCAAACTAAAAATGCTGTCATCTGTAATACGAGGAATTATTGTACTTATTTTTGTTAATTTGTATTTTTCTATTTAGATTTAAAGCGATTAAAACAATGCTTAGAGAGCATTTGTGATTTGAATTGGACAAAATGGACAAAAAGAGGTTGGCAATTAAATGATTTTTTTTTTTAAAGCTGAAGTGATTTTCTGGTTTTATTTATAAGTAAGAATAGGTAGAACTCAATGTTAAATTGCAAAAGCTGAATAATCGTTCAAAGCCTACTGATTAATCGTTTAAAAAATAGACGATTAGTCGACTAATCGTTCTAATAATAGTTAGATTTGTCGATTATCAAAATAATCATTTGTTGCAGCCCTAATTTACATTGAAGCCTATTAAGTCCATCCAAGATTACCAAACGGACAGTGATGTGTTTTGTATAGAAAGAAAGTCATCATCACTGTTATTGGGAAAAGTTGTAATAAGCTTTCAGTCAGCTGAATAGAAAAATATAATAAGCTTTCGGTCGGCTGACCGAAACCTTAATATTAAAATTGTTTGCAATGACCTTGTGTGTGGGGATTATATAAATACTTGGAGCTTCCATCAAGGAATTACTGCCAAGCCAAAAGAGGTGAACTCAATGATTTAGAGATTGACAGTTTACACTGACAAGTTGTTTGGCAAAAAAATACAAAAAAAATCTGTCAATATAAATATACATTAAAATGTGAAATTTGTTTGTTTGTTTTATCTCCACAAAAAATATCTGCACTTGGATTCGAACCCATAACCTCTGTGCGGTGCGTTAAACACTATATACACTACCCCCCCCTTAAATGACATCTGCGGAAAAGAACAGATTTCCTGATGCACGGATTACACAACCGCATTTGTGAATTAATTCGTGAATTAACGTGTACCATCTCTACATTTTTGTGAGTTTCTTCTAAAAACTTAATGTCTGTTTGAATACAATAATATCTCATAAATATTGTGATCAGATTATGTGTTGCACAGTAGAATGTGGCTGCGTTTTAAATGGTCTAGTGCAGGGCTATTCAAATCCTACACTACGAGGGCCGGAGCCTGCTGGTTTTCTGTTCTACCTTATCATTAATTGCACACTTCCGGTGTAGCAGAACAAAATAAGTCCCAGATTAGAGGGTTGCAATGAAAAAATGTAGTGGAACTGGCTTCGAGGGCCAGATTTGAATAGGCCTGGTCTAGTGCCACTATCCGTCTATAAAAGTTCATTACATGTTCACTTAATGTACCATACATAGACGCAGTACGAGTGACAGATAAGATGCGGAACATCTGTACCCTTAATGACATCTCATCTGTTGCACGTCATGAACGTCATGAACACAACTGAGTAGATAGGAGTTTTTTCAAACTAAAGCAGAGTCGGTCAGAAAAATGGCAATAAAATGTTGTAATAATTGATCATTTGCTGATATGTCAGTTGATTAATTGATTACTTTGCCGATATGCCAGGGCATTTTTAGTTTTCTAAGTAGAGCATCTACTAGCTGTGCTGGCAGAACAACCATAATTCATAATCCCTGGATGTGCTGATGTGTTTACACAGGGGGAGGAACACTGTGTCACTGCAACAACACAGCTAATCATGTCCTCTGACAACAACCCAGCACCGCTTTAAGTGGGGTGTGCATTGTTTGGAAAGTTCATTTTCTGCATGAACTTGCTCATATTTCAGTTCACAAATTTTTAAATTAACTAGTTCAGTTCATAGTTCATACTTCAAAATGTTGAACTAAGTTCACAGTTCCAAAAATGAACGTGTTTTTAGTTCTTTTTTTCCATATGTTGCTGCGAGCTATTATTTTTAAAAATTATTGCCACAGCCCTTATAGAACCACAGACAGCAATAATTTTTATCAGTTTTAACACTGAAACTATGCGTCAGATTTCATCTTCATGTCCCATTTTGAATCCTTATCCAACAAGGGTTTACAGTTCAATAGCATTGAGGAGACAGCATTTCCCCATTGTTGCTTTAAGGCTTATTGCTGTCCATCCAATCCACACTAGTAGCAGCTACAGCTTTCACCCCTACAGTATATTCTCAAAAACATGAGGAAAAATTAGCTGCTGGAATGGTCTTTTTTAAATGTACAGTAGCCTACATATATTTACAATTTCCCTATACATTTAAAAAAAACAGCTATCCCGAACCCCCAGAAAAATAACCTGTTTTAGTGCAGGGTGATGTCCTACCTCATTGCAGAAATGTTAATTTTTTTGTCTGATTTCTGTCTGTAATGTTTTTAGTTTACCAAAATATAGTCAGTGAAAAGTACCCAACTTTGTGACGCGATATCTCCGGCTGTCATTAATCCACATGGACGAACCACTCCTCATTATTTGCATTGGCATTATTTTATCAGTGGAACCCCCTCTTTCCAACCATATTGGTACCATGTTGGTATTGTGCAGGATGATGTCCTACATCATTGCAGCATTGCTATTTTGTCATTTTCACGTCCTACTTCCTGTCTGTAATGTGTTTAGTAAAAAAGGCAAAAGTAAAAAAAAACATGACCGACTTCGAGGCGCAATAGCTCTGGCTCTCATAAACTCACATGGATGAGCCAACACTCATTTCGTTTCGGCTGATCTTCATCTTTCCAACGTTACCAAGCGTTAGTTGCTAGCATACACGGTTCGCGAGATAATCGCGATACAATCGCGGGAGACTGTGGAGGGTAAAAACGCCCCGCGGGCAGCATCTGGCCCGCGGGCCGTAGTTTGCCCACCTTTGGTCTAAATTATACAGTAGGTACAGATGCTTTAGTTAATTTCGCCTGTATTTAACTGTTAGCTGTTAGTACGTATTGCTTGTTCTATTTATTGTTTTAAAACTATCGCCAGTGCACGGATGAACCAAGCAAAATACAACTGGTACGTTACGCAAAAATAGCCACATAAGTTGTGTTAACTCACCCTTGACGAAGTGATCACTGCACACACGGGCATTTTCGATTCTATTACTCCCGACCGTAGACGTAGGTTTGCGAGCCATTTCTTCCGGCGTTTTTCTGGCATTTTTCCCCCTTATGAAAAACAACTTTGGTACACAATAAAAACTCCTTGTGGTTTCTCGGTTTGATCGATTTGAGCAACCATATACGACATAAAACATAGGCATTTTTTAGTTTGTTATAGTGCTTCCTAAATGTAGCAAATCACTTAATGCCCTCCATCTGTATTTCGCGCCATGGCAACGCAGTGACTTGACGTCATATGCAAACAAACTATTAGGGTCTGTTTTGTGACATATTACATTTGCATACTATGGTTTGGGACATACTAATCGTAGTTTGGCATACTATATAGCATGCATACTATGCATATTGTGATGCAGCCTAGGTCTTTGACAACACAACACCCATTGTGGAAAATGGCAGCTATGAACGTAACTTCAGACTGAATAATGGAGTGAAACGGAATGTCAAATTCAGTTCTGAATAACAGGCTACCTTAAAAAACAAATGGTCTGTTTACCTTAATTAGAAAGTTCTGCCCTACTTGTAAAATGAATGTTCGAAGGGAATGTGGCAATAATGCAATTCAATGCAATGGTGATTTTCCCAGACTATTTCATCAACTTCCCGATTTCATAGTTGTTACTTTGCCATGGTAAGAGGTGTTTAACTTTAATGTTATTAGTATATAGTTGTCCCTGTTATAAAATCCTTGCTCACAAACTTATAGATATGACTAATTTCCTTAAATTAGTTTTTGGACGCAAAAATAATATTCCGGTAAATAAATGTTGTGAAAAACTATTATTCCACTAATCCTCCAGACAGTGTATGGACATGTTCTGACCCTACAATTAAAAGCAACAACTGAATGTTAGTGTCAGTTAACTATTGCTTACAAACTAACTACACAGGTACAGAGGGTACATAGCCTACACAGTATAACCTTAAAAGCTAACTACACAGGTACAGAAGTTATATAGCCTACAGTATACCCTTACAAGCTAACTACACAGGTAGAGAATGTATATAGCCTACAGTATACCCTTACACTTCTTTCGGTTATAAAATATAAAACAGAGTGTCTTGACAGAAGTTTAAGCCCTGGCTCATACAACAATAGCATAAGTTAACTGTGTTGCGAGTTAAAGAATTGTAATCAGGACCTCCACGTAACAGACAGTGTTACATGATTTGGCTGCGCCGCCATCCATGTGACTGAGCCAGCACAGTAGAGCTATATGTGGGGCGCCTGGCCTAAAGCCAGTGGAAATGAAGGGAAGGCCTGATGGGCCAAACAGAAGGACTGTTTTTGAGAGAGAAAAATAGTTCCACTAGAGTTGGTTGGGCCAGTTTTGAATCCCAGTCTCATTCAGTTGTTGGTCATGGTGTCTCTCCACAGTCTTCAGGATAAGTCTTCTCGCAGACAACCCCCTCGTTAAATGTGCAGCTGTTTGGCCATAAGCTGTTTACAAAGGCTTTACTGAGAAGAGGCCACAGACGGGGTGACTGACAGTGACACACAACACACACACACACACACACACAGCTGAAGAGGAGCTCTTCCTAATCTGGCCCGCTGGGCTCTGAGCAGCTGTCTGTCCGGCTGATTAACCCCCCGACTGGGGCAGGGGGGAGGAATCCACCCCCAATCCCTGACCTGGAATGGGCGGCACTTGTTTCAATGACACTCAGTGCCACTTTAAAGGAGAGGGCACACCGAATCGATTGAAGGGCTTGCGTTTGCCTGGCATCCAGCTTACCGTGATCGCTAGTTCACCTCATGCTGTGTTTTTCGGGACCACCGACTGTTACTGACTAGAGATTTGTCTGCTTCAATTGCTATGAGGATCCAGACCACAGGGTCTCTAACCCTGGTCCTGGAGAGATACCATCCTACATGTCTTCACTCTAACCACACATAATGTAGCCTCATGTCGCTTATCAACAAAATCATTACTAGACTCAGGTGTGCCAAATTAGTGGTGGAGTGAAAAAAAAATATTTAGGACAGTAGCTCTTCAGAACCAGGGTTGGAGATGGCTGATCCAGACGCTAGTTGCTAGGGAGGTTCTAATTATGTTCACATCAGAGTGCATGTGCCCCAACCTTAAGAATTGTATATTACCAGTAGGACTTCAGCACACGGCCTGGTAGGGGTGGAATGTATTGAACCGAAACGGTATGGGCGTCATGGTTCGGTGAATGAATTTAAACGGAGAATACATGGTATAAAATAAATTTAACTCACGTGCAAATTAATTTATGTAATGCGGAACTACCGTTAGATACGCGAGTTGTTTATGGACACCTAATCTGTAGCACCGGCTTAGCTCTGAAGCTAAAGTAGCCGAGCTCCACCTATGTATGCATTTTTTTTGTCAGATCGACGGTCCGGTGAGTGAGTCAGCACTAAGGACGAGTATTGGTGGAGACCCACAAGAGTTAGAGGACCTGCCGACCTCGAAGATCGCAAGTTTGGGAAAACTTCGGTTTCCCAGTCAGTTACAGTCATAGATTGTATATATCGTTGTTCAGCAGCTGGGTATGTGAGTGGAAATACATATAAGCTCAGGGGCGAGACTGTATGACACTAGACGGTACAGCCTGAGACATGCACAATAAAACAAACTGCATTCTGCATTTTTGTTTAGCTTTTCCCTCCATTGTACCGAACTCGTACCAAACCGTGATGTCTGAACCGAACCGTGACTTGTGTACCGTTCCACCCCTACAGCCTGGCTACACAGAGCTTTAGCTAGACGTAGACCTCACCTGGCCATGTGCACTTTAGCTCACCACATACATCGCCATACCATGTAGAGCTTTAGCTAGCCACCGACATTGTCTGGCCAAGGAGAGTATAGCTATGCAAAAGACAAGGAGCAAAAAACTAAAAGCTGTCCGACAGGGCTGTAGTAATAGCCCGTGCTACCCTGCTCTCCCCACACCCTTCTGCTCCTTCCACAGTGTGTTAACACAGGTCTCTACATTCATGCTGCTTTTCCACTGGCGAGAAACACTGGTGTCTCACCAAAACACCAGTGCTTCATGTTTCCATTGAAAATGTCCATGAGTGGACCATCGCTGACCTGGTACCTAAGACTTTTCTCATTGGGACTTTCAGAATTTGGGCGGGGTTTAGGGGACTGCTGCGTGACGCCGTCTGCAAGATGATACTATAGTACAGAAGTATACAAAAAAATTATGACAAACGATGCAGGACTATGCAGTAAGATAATCTGGTGTTTTTGGTCGATCATTTGTAGATGGCAAGTACTGAAAATTTTTATTGAACATATGCTATGTCCAGCTGCAATTTCTTTAAGACTTCAAGGGAAGTCTTCCCCTGAAATGTCAAAAGAATAAAGGTCAAAAATGTACTATTGTGTTAACATTTTATTGACAAAAAATGCATTAGAACACATTCACCTCGAAGACGGGTTTGTTCAGAATCAGCTACATATAGCAGGTCGACTGACTCGATTTCCATCTCATACATTCCCGTAGCGTAACAGTGCATTTCCTTGTTGAAACCTGGCGTCCATGGACTTCAATGGGGCTGCTTTGAACAGTTTTTTTCCCAGTGCTTCAAAACTAGATGGTGATTGGATAAATGCTGCGATTATGTCCCGCCCACAGACGCTCAGCGGTTCAACAGGGCTTCATCAGCTTCCTCAGACAACTGGTGGACACCCATCCCCTGTCCTCACCTGAATAACTTCTTCTGTACCTGGACATTAACCTTAAGACAGCACAGGTTGCTACAATAGCAAAGGCATGAAGGCAATTTGCAATGCTTAGTGTGTCCATGTCAATGACAATACTGCAACTCCTGTTACCCCCGTACCCACACAGTTACACCAACAAAGATACTAACCACCGCACTAGGGCTGGGCGGTATGACCAAAAATGTATATCACGGTATTTGTCAAAATTCTACCCGTTTCACGGTATTTGATGGTATTTCTTTTTTCATACATAATCAAGTGTTCCCAGCATTCTTTCTACAGTTTGAGAGAGGAATTATTGCAGAAGTTTGACTTAGGATGGTCTATTTTACTGTCATGATGAGTGAATATTGTAGAATAATTCCACACTAAAAGCTTACTGTATTTTAGCGAATATACTTCGTGTGATATGCACGTTTTTACAAACGGTTCGGAGGCGCGCTATATAGAAAGTTTTTTACACACTGATAACTGCAGTCATTATTTTTGTTCTGTGCTCTTGTTGTAGACCAGCTTTTCCTAAAGTGGGATACAAAATAAATTATATTCTATATATAGGGCCCTATGAAATGAGTGTTATTTTTTGGCCAATTCCGTTTTATTTTTCCAATTTCCGTGATTTGGACAAAAGTTGCATTCAGAAGCCCGCACCCGAACCTAAACTATAGAGAATTTTGCTGTACAGTTTGCACAATCATTGCCAGGAAGGCTAAATTTACTTTCCATATGATCAAAGTACTTATTTCTAGACAGGCAGAAGCCTATTTCACGAAATAATAGTCATGTTAATAACACATTATTTCTTCTTACAGATGAATCTACCCACAATAAAAAATAAGAGTAGACAAAGATTTCCTAAGATATGGAAGAAAAGTGGAACAACGACAAACAAAAATATTTATAAACGTTATTTAAATAAGTTGTATCAGGCGCAATCGTGTGGACAAAGCCATAACATTCAGCAGCAGTCCCGCTATTTCGACCTTGCTCTCCCTGCCTGAGTACGAGCTGCCTGATTAGCAAGACCGTCAGAGAATTGCTTCAGGTGAAAGAACATAGTAAACTATACCTAGTTATATATCATAGTTATATGCATTTGGATAAGTGATTGGAGAAAAACAAGCGTTGTTTGATTGGAAAATGTAGAATGGAGTGAATACCGTTGTTAATCGCTGTCAGTTATCAAGCGGATTACAACGTTTGAACTATGACGGAGCGCATGCTGGCCAAATTCTGTAGAGAAACACTGCATATAGCCTATATATAGAGCGCAAATTAACTTCCATGTTTGCTGCCTTTTGTATTAGGACACACTCAATGACAGTTGTTAATATTACTAATATCCGCGAGATTCCGTGTTATAAGTAAATTCCGTTTTTATTGATACATTCCGCGATTCCGTCCGTGTTTTCCGCAACGCGAAAACCATAGGGC
>JACXGM010002108.1:29892-49342 GCA_016801145.1 Umbra pygmaea | reverse complement strand
CCCCCCCCCCCCCCCCCCCCACAACCTCCATGATTCACAGTAGGGATGGTGTACATTTTGTCATAGGCCTTATTGACTCCCCTTCAACATGGCATTTCTGGTTGTAGCCATAAAGTTCCGTTTTGGTCTCATCACTCCAAATTAATTTGTACCAGCAGTTTCGAGGTTTGTCTAGGTCCTTTTTGCATATTATAAGTAATGGTTTTTTTTCTGGCATCTGTGCAGTCAATTTTTCTTCAACTACCTCCTTATTGTGAATCTTGAAACATCCACATCACCTTTTAGCAGAGAAGCCTGTATTTCAGATAAAGTTGCTTGTGGAAGCCTTTAGTCAGATCATGTACAGGATGATTACGTTCACTGACTATACAGTCATGGTCAAAGGTTTTGGGAATGGCACAAGTATTGGTCTCCACAAAGTTTGCTGCTTTAGTGTTTTTCGATCTTGTTGTCAGGAGTTACTATTGTATACTGAAGTATAATTACAAGCATTTCATAAGTGTCAAAGGCTTTTATTGACAATTACATTAAGTTTATGCAAAGAGTCAATATTTGCAGTGTTGACCCTTTTTTTTTCAAGATGTTTGCAGCCCACCCTGGCATGCTGTCAATTAACTTCTGGGCCACATCCTGATTGATGGCAGGCCATTCTTGCATGATCAATGCTTGGAGTGTCACAATTTGTGGGGTTTTGATTGTTCACCCAACTCGTGACGATCGCCCAAAGGTTCTTAATGGGATTAAGGTCTGGGGAGTTTCCTGGCCATGGACACAAAATTTTATGTTTTATTCCCCGAACAACTTAGTTATCACTTTTGCCTTATGGCAAGGTGCTTCATCATGCTGGAAAAGGCATTGGTCGTCACCAAACTCTTCTTAGATTGTTGGGAGAAGTTGCTCTCGGAGGAAGTGTTGGTAACATTTTTTTATTCATGGCTGTGTTTTTAGGCAAAATTGTGAGTAAGCCCACTCCCTTTGGTTGAGACGCAACCCCACATGTGAATGGTCTCAGGATGCTTTACTGTTGGCATGACACAGGACTGTAGTGCTCACTTGTTTTCCGTAGTGCTCAAACAATCATAAAGGGGATTCAACAGAGAAAATGACTTTACCCCAGTCCTCAGCAGTCCAATCCCTGTACCTTTTGCAGAATATCAGTCTGTCCCTGATGTTTTTCCTGAAGAGAAGTGGTTTCTTTGCTGCCCTTCTTGACACCAGGCATTTCTCCTAAAGTCTGCCTCACTGTGCGTGCAGATGCACTCACACCTGCCTGCTGCCATTCCTGAGCAAGCTGTGCATTGGTGGTGCCCCGATCCCACAACTGAATCAATTTTAGGAGACGGTCCTGGAACTTTCTGGACTTTCTTGGGCGCCCTGATGCTTTCTTCACAACAATCGAACCTCTCTCCTAGAAGTTTTTGAGTAAACTTTTTTGTGCAAAGCAATAATGACGGCACATGTTTTGTTGCAGGTAACCATGGTTTACAGAGGAAGAACAATGATTTCAAGCACCACTGTCCTTTTAAAGCTTCCAGTCTGGTATTCTAACTATTCTAGCATGACAGAGTGATCTCCAGCCTTGTCCTTGTCAACACTCACCTGTGTTAACGAGATATTCACTGACATGATGGCAGCTGGTCCTTTTGTGGCAGGGCTTAAATGCAGTGGAGATGTTTTTTGGGGGGATTAAGTAAATTTTCATGGCAAAGACTTTGCAAAAAATTGCCATCATCAACACTGAGGCAGCAGACTTTTAGAAAATTTGTATTTGTGTTGTTCCCAAAACGTTTGACCACAACTGTACTTCCGTGATTGAATTTATAGGCGCCCGACCTGCACAGAAGGAGTTGCTGTAGAGTGACATTCCACAATATATAATCAGATTTATTTAACCCAAATGTTGGGCTGCACTATGCCAATTTGCACTGCCTCATGCAGGAGATAAAATAAATGTTTTCTGCATGATGAATCATATTTTCCAGAAATTGACAATATTTCACAAATTCTGCCAGGAGTATGTAAATTCATGAGCACTGTATAAGGAAGATGTTTTGTATAATTTGGTAAATTAAAAACAGAAAATATTATAAGTCTGTTACAGACCATCTGATGAACAGTACTTCTTGGTAATTTTCTTGAAGGACAGAAGGTAATAAGTAAGCAGAAGAGATTAAAATATCTTAGCTCACACATGCCCTAAAAGGCCTCCGATAATGGCATTTTAGTGCTAAAACAGTATTCAGATACTCTACTGCTCTGATCTGGACCTAGGCTCTTTAAAATGATACATATAATTTTTTTTTGCCATGTCATCAGTATTTATTTTGTAGGGTGAGGGGATTTTTCTTAATTTAATGACAAGATAGCAGGAAGCAAATAGCTAGGGAATCATGTATGTATGGGGTAGACAAAGAGGGAGGAGCTCAAACCCCCGTCACCAGGGGGCATATGTGGTCCAGACCCGGGAGCTTAGACCAATTTAACAAACTCTGGCATGTTATCACTTTGTTTTTGTTTTCATATCCCAACATTAGTGTTCCCAGGCAGAACTTAACCCAGTTATACACTTGAGAGTGACCTTACATCTGTAAAAGAACAATGCATCTAGTGTATCTCAATCTAAGGAGGAGAGTTCAAAACCCAACTGTCAAGATTATCTGAGTCGAGAAGTTTAGCAAGCACTGCAGCATTTAAGACCTGCAGGTGGACACGTCCAGTGTAATCTTCTAAACACATTCTCTGCCATCATTCTCCGGCAGGGGATTGAGTTGTCAAGAAAATTAGGACTGCCAGCTTTTTTTTAAGGGTGTTCTATTTATTTCTGCCTTGCTTGAGATGCTGCCGAAGGAGCCCCAAGCATATTTGTGCTTCTTGTTACATTACCTTTTAATTACAGAAATAACTAGTTGGAGGCAGTTGTTTTGTACGAAGAGAGAGAGAGGAGGGTTGTCGAAGATTTATTTTGGATGTGACCTTCTCCACACTAGCTGCAGCTGTAATCAGTGGAATTAATAGCATAATCAAATTATACACAAACTCATAAATCATTGCCGAGCGCGCTGTCACGGAGTTCGGCTATTAATGGCCCCTATTGTTTTGCCACCGTATTAAAAAATCACGTCCCCTGATTCCCGCCTTGATAGGAACTGAAATGCCATTTAGAGGCTATAAAGACCGGGGGCTCGTAGGGGTCCCGGATTTTCACAACTGTTAATTTAGCAGCGATGCGGAGTGATGTCGCGGGAGCCAATGGGTGGGGGGGTGGGGGTGTATGGTGAGGGCCGGCCGTGCTTCAGCAGTGCCTTTTCACCCGGGGATGGCATCATTGGGACAGACAGCGGCCAGTTAATTAAGAGTAATATCAGCTTAAACGTCTGTCAGTTAGGGTTAATGACATCAAAAGGGTTCCCTGGCATCTCAATGGGTTTCTGTAGAGGACATACCATGGGCCTGGATGATTGCCGGTGAGTTTTTTTATCTTCTTTTTTCTTCACGTTTTAATTCTCTTGATGCTTTATTAAGATGCCATGTCTGGTAATTGATCCTCCGGGGCAGGTACAGACCTTTTGTAGGAACGGTGGTGAGGTAGGTCCATGTCCATTCCTCTCTTCACGTTTCTCTTGAGCGCTTCTCACAGCTGGCAGAGTCTCCTTCTAGCCCAGTCATCTGTGTGTTATTCACTCTGTGTTGACAGCCAGACTCAAAGCCCTGTGCTCTCTGTGTGTGCAGCTGGATCTGTAGGTAGGCGCTCACTTCAGCCTGACTACAGCACACAGTCAGCACTGTGTTCAGTGCTCACCTACTTAAAAAGTTATTAAACCCAAGTGTTTGTGACTTTCAGAAAGATGTTCCCAAGAAAGGACACTATGCAGTTTTTAAATTGATTATTGCCAAATTAACTGAGTTCATTTTGCATTTCTTATTTTAACGGGGAAACATTTAAAAAAAAATGTATGAGTGGATTGAATGTATAATCCAGTTTATTGACACTGGCCAGTCTCAGTCTTAAAGAATATCTCTCTTCCCTGTGTTTCTCTCAGGATGTGTGCTGTGTTTGGAGGGATCTACTGTCTCCGCCACTCCATTTCCTGTTTGGTTGTGGACAAGGAGTCAAACAAGTGAGTGTCTTATGACCAATTCAGCACACACACCTCTTTAAAGTGAAAAAGTTTGAGAACAAACTGTAGAAGAGCTGAATTTTTGTTCACGTTTGGGAAAACAGAGAAATCTGCCCTGTTCTCATCAAGCCTCTTTTTTCCTGCCCTCCAATCAGGAAGCAACCTCGATTACAAGTAATTTGTGTGTGTGGTCCTTCAAAACACGTAAAGATGAGGGGGTCGGGAATATAAATACAAAATTAATTTTCTGGGATACATGGAGCTCCAACCCCCCCTCCTTCCCTTGAAGCAGCCAAGCTCGGAAGACAAATCACAGGGCCTGCCACTTGGGCTGGCGATGAGTGATGCTGGTTTTTCCTAGTGGCCTTACCTCCACTAATTGATTTTCATCTGAAGACAAAAAAGCCCTCTGTTACTGCCTCTTAAAAAATGAGAGTTCATCTCGAGTCTCCCTTGATTAATCTGCGCTGATAATGCGCGTCAGGCCCTACTAGAAAGACCTTTAATGAGTTTCAAAGGTAGATTGTTGTCATAAACTAGGTTAGATTAGTTTTTTTGGAGGGACTCGATATTGAGATTCTTTTCATGTTGGTGGTGGGTGACCCGGGGGGCCAAGAATCTTGTGATGGAGCAGCATAGTCTCTTTCTCTCTAGCGCGCTGATACACGGCCCAGAGACTAACTCCCAGCCCTCTGACTCTACAGCCGCTTTTAGATGTAGGCCATTGGGGAAATAGTGCCTTCTGGGACCTCCGACTGGAAAGTGCCTTTGATAATGTCTCCTTTTTTGTGCAAAAATGCTAATGGTACTCAATACTTTGGTTACGGCTCTCTCTTTCCTGTTTCATTTAACGTGTCCTGCTGGTTGGGATTTCCTTGAGTGTACACATTTTTTTTTAAATCGACCTACTCCTTCTGCGCTTTGTGAAACCTAACGCGCCTCACACTGTCTGGTCCTGTAAATGGAAAGGGCAGTTGTTTAAAAAACATTCAAATACAAAGTTGACGGAAAGCGCTAAAGCTAAGACGTGATTGGGAACCGTCTCTGCTAGATCTCTGCCTGAAAGGCTTTGGGTTATAGAGTAAGTTTGGACATGATCCAAGACCATGTCAGTCAATGCCGGAGAGCAGTCCATAAACAAGCAGCGAGGCATGGCCAAAAGAGGGCTGCTGCGCTCTCGGCGGCCGGCGAACAGGTGTCATCACCGCTGCTTGGTCAAGGCAAACCTAATACATCATCGGAGTGGAAGAAGAAAGTTTCGCGAAGGTGAAAAAACTGGCAAGGTGTCTGCCAGACTGAACAATGATTTTAATTTCCCTGGTGTCATAAATTACCTCCTTATGTCTCTTCTTATTGCATACATAAAGCTGAAAAGGGTAGAGGAAGATTAATAATGCAGTGGGAGGATTATGAGTCCCAGTGTCCCAGCTGCCAGGACTCTGTCCTATCCCGGACGCAGTCCTTCACACTACAAACCTGTTACCTCCTGTCTTGTCCTGTCCTGGAACTGGTCCTTCATACTACCACATCATTCACCTCCACTCCTCCAACTGGTCCTTTATTCCGGTCCTTTAGCCTGCACTAGTCTATTTGTTTCCTGGACATGCCCTGATATACCGTGGTTTTTTTGGGATAGAGCTCCAACTCTGCACACCTGGTCAACGCTCGCTCACTCAAAGGGAACAGGTTAGAGCTAGTGCATCTGGCAGTTCTTTAAAAAACAGCTTAAACTGAGAAGTATCTTGTGGAACATTGATGGTTAGCAATCTTCAACTCAACTCAAGCACCTACCATTCAAAGTTCAGTTCAAATAAATAGGGTTGGGTATCGTTTGGATTTTTACGATTCCGATCCTGAACCGGTACTTTTAAAATTATTCTGATTCCTAAACGATTCCTAATCCGATTCTTGAAAAAGGTTCAGGTTAGGATTAGGGTTAACATTACTAAAAAAATATATAATGTGCAACACGTTTGCATCATGCTGGAATGGACAACAAAACACACACAAAGCTTCCATCTGGATTTGAACTTATGGCATGTTAAAAGCAGTGGTGGGCAGTAGTGTCGCTACAAGTAGCACCGTTACTAGTTTAACTACATTTCTCAATAGCATTCATACTGTTCTGAATCTGAAGCTCATTTATTGATCAAGTAGTGTGGTAGCATCCAACACAAGCTACATTTTCACAAGCATTTCTGAAGCTCAAGTCTGAAATACAACTGCTAAGAATCAGTAAGTGACACCACCGCCATACACAGACCTGTATGTGTAGCCGAATAGTGATGTGCGAATCCTGATCGAGTCTTCAGTGAAATGGGTGTACTGAATAACTGCTCTAAAAGATTTGTTTATTTGGATCACTAAAGTCAAAATCACAGATTTAGCAGGTGAAGTCATGCAGAGTGTCGTCTAGAGTTGCTTTCAACTCCTCCCACTTCCTCCCTTTAGTTGTTTGTAGCCATTCTAATTTTCCCAGTCCACAAGCCTAAAGAATCTCTTTCCGATATTCAGAAACAGTCCTGCTCGTTGCAAAGAGTGGAAGAGATTCTAAACCCAGACTTGGTGAGCACAATCCATTCAGCATAGGAGTTTGTACGACATTTCAGCGACATTACCACTCACGTGCCAGACTCTACTACTAGAGCCACTATGTTAACTTCAGCCCAGGCCACTACAGCCAGTTAAAATTGCTGATTTATATGAATTGTGTTGTTTATACATTTTTTGCCAATTCAAAAAGTAAACTATTAGCAAAGAAGGTTATTTGTTTTACTCCTAGGTGATGTTAGATTACGAAGAGTTGAGTTGGATTGTGTATAGTACTGATAGACTACAGTTTCCTAAAATATTCTATTTTAAATGGAATTGTGTTGTACATACTAATTAAAGCATTTAAATTAAGTTTAAAATTATTTTTACAAAATACTTCACTCATCAGATTGTGCTATATTTCCCCTTTTAATGACACATAAAACCTCTTAAACATTTGTTATGAAACACGTTAACCAAATAAGACAATAATAGACAATGTAGCCTAACAGAATAATAGAGGAGTATAGCATATTACAATTGATGTAATCTGTTCATATTCATACCATAATATTGTCAAACTTTTCATATGTTAAGCTAACTAAATAATACAAGTAATAATATAGCTCATAGGGCCTGTGTCACATTTTAGTGTAGTCAGAAGTAATGATGGGTATAACTTTGGTCGACAAAGGTTTACTTTATGAAGACTAACTAATTTATTTTTGTTGGAAAAAACAATGGTTCATTTGTTTTCATGTGTGCTGGAAACATTTAATTCAGCTCTATTATCGAAAACAATATGGTGCCATAGAACAAAAGCAGTATTAAGCAGTAGAACAAAAGGATTCATTAAATAATTCAGTGAGTCAAAAGATAGGAATCTTTTGAAAGGTAGCATTGAATTTGAATGAACTTGGTTCAATCTAAAATATAAAAAATAGCTTAGTTGTTGTAAACTACCTTTGCCATGTTTCTGCAGCTTAGCTTGCTACCGTTCCCTGGGGGGGAGCTTCAGTGTAGTTAAGCTTCATTTAATGTAGAATGCTAGCTTAGCTCACTACATTTTCCAAGTAGCTTGCCCAACACTGGTTAAAAGTAGCCTGGGTTTACAGTAGCCAAGTAACGGAAGACTACATAGAAAGTGTGATATTTTTTCGTCTGTGTCGGTGCATCAGAGGGAAAATATTTCAGTCAACACATTAAATGAAATATATGGTGCTTACGTGCACTGTGTTTTATGAAGGGATTGGTCAGTAGGCTAAACCGTTTAAATCATTGACTACTGACCAACAAGTGAGTTTTCTACTACTGAATTCTCAGGGTTTTCTTACATGCTATTGAAGGCCATTTCTGTCTAAGTGTTAGACTTTGTTTGAATTTGAGAAGAAATGTCTGGGAATGAGATTACAGTAAGTATGGTGTCTTCAATGATGTGCCATGTTGGGTTACCAACGAAAAAAGCTTTAGTTTTGTCAAACCACATACGTAACCTTCAAGATGGGAAAATTGGGTCATTTTTGCCAACTTACCTTTTACATTTTACATTTTGATCCATAGTGACTTAAAGTAGGTACAGGGACATCCCCCTGGAGCAACTTAGTGTATAATGCCTTGCTCAAGGACACGACATTTTGGGAATTGAAATGGCAACCAACCGACTACAAATCTGACTCCCTAACCACTTAGCCAATTGACCCCCCATAACAGCCAGTTTTGTGGAATGCTTGAGATTTTGTCACAGGCTCTATGACAAGTCCTGACCATAAAAGCCTGCAATCTTTGTAGTGTCTTATCAGTTTAATACTTGCCCTGTCATCCAGTATGATGGGACGGTCTGAACTACACTCCTCATTAATAATTGTCTGAAACGTTCTCCTAGGGATATTCAAGACCTATAACATTTTTTGTACCTTTCCCCTGATCTGTCTTCCCACAACATTGTCCCTGAATGTTGATAGTGGGTGGACAAAATAAAAGAAATGTCAAAAAGGACAGTTACTTTTAGTTACCTAAATACATAATGTTGATGTCGGTTAGCAGTACATACATTGGCAAGAAAAGGAATTATTTTGGAGTTGCATGGATTTCTGCATAAATTGGTCTAAAAAAATGTTAAAAGTGAAAACGGCCGTAACTATAGACAAACACAGTCTACTTAAACTATTAACAAGCAAACATTGAATTTTTCTTGTCTATGTATATTACATCATATAAATATTGACAGTGTAATGTGGAATATGTACAGCTCTGGAAGAAATTAGGAGACCACTGCAACATCATCAGTGTCTCTGGTTTTACTACTGATAGGTACAGTGCATCGGGAAAATATTCACAGCCCTTCACTTTATCCACATTTTGTTATGTTACACCATTATTTGAAATGCATTAAATTCATTATTTCCCTCATACTTCTACAAACAATACCCCATAATGACAATGTGAAAGAAGTGTGTTTGAAATCTTAGCAAATAAAAAAATCACATGTACATAAGTATTCACAGCCTTTGCCATGTCATTCAAAATTGAGCTCTGGTGAATCCTGTTTCCACTGATCATCCTTGATGTTTTCACAACCTGGTTGGAGTCCACCTGTGGTAAATTCAGTTGATTGGACATGATTTTGGAAAGGCACACACCTGTCTATATAAGGTCACACAGTTAACAGTGCATTTCAGAGCATAAACCAAACTATGAATTCCAATGAATTGTCTGTAGACCTCCAAGACAGGATTGTATCAAGGCACAGATCTGGGGAAGGGTACAGAAAAATATCTGCAGCATTGAAGGTCCCAATGTGCACAGTGTCCTCCATCATCCGTAAATGGAAGAAGTTTGGAACCACCAGGACTTTTCCTAGAGCTGGCCGCCCAGCGAAACTGAGCAATCGGGGAGAAGGGCCTTAGGGATGTGACCAAGAACCCAATGGTCACTCTGACAGAGCTCCTGCTTTAATCTGTGGAGAGAGAAGAACCTTCCAGAAGAACAACCATCTCTGCAGCACTCCACCAATCAGGCCTGTATGTTGGAATGGGGCCAGATGGAAGCCACTCCTCAATTAAAGGCACATGAGAGCCCATCTGGAGTTTACCAAAAGGCACCTAAAGGACTCTCAGACCATGAGAAACAAAATTCACTGGTCTGATAAATCAAATATTGAACTCTATGGCCTGAATGGCAAGTTTAATGTCTGGAGGAAACCAGGCACCACTCGTCACCTGGCCAATACCATCCCTACAGTGAAGCATGGTGGTGGCAGAAACATGCTGTGGGCATCCTTGCTGAAAACCTGCCCCAGAGCGCTCTGGACCTCAGACTGGGGTGAAATTTCAACTTCCAACAGGATGACAACCCTAAGCACACAGCCAAGATAACAAAGGAGTGGCTACAGAACAACTCTGTGAATTTCCTTGAGTGGCCCAGCCAGAGCCCAGACTTGATCCCGAATGAACATCTCTGGAGAGATCTGAAAATGGCTGTGCACCGACTCTCCCCATCCAATCGAATGGAGCATGAGAGGTCCTGCAAAGAAATGGGAGAAACTGCATAAAAAAGTAGGTGTGCCAAGCATGCAGCATTATACTCAAAAGACTTGAGGCTGTTATTGCTGCCAAAGGTGCTTCAACAAATTATTGATCAGAGGCTGTGAATACTTATGTGAATGTGATTTTTTTGTTTTTATTTTTAATAAATGTGCTAAGATTTCAAACAATCTTCTTTCACACTATCATTACGAGGTGTTATTTGTAGAATTTTGAGGGAAATGATTACTTTAAACCATTTTGAAATAATGGTGTAACAAAACAAAATGTGGAAAAAGTTAAGCACTGTCAATACATTCCAGATGCACTGTATGTGTTTGGGTAAAATGAACTTTTTTGTATTATTCCATAAACTACTGACAACCTTTCTCCCAATTTCCAAATAATATATTGTCATTCAGAGCATTTATTTGCAGGAAAACTGTTGCCGTGTTGTCAGACCTAGAATAATGCAAATAAAAATTAATATTCATATTTAAACAACACAATACTAATGTGTAATCTTCTTCAGAAAGCAATATTTTGTGGAATAATAATAATTGTATAATAATGATAATTGGTTTTAATGCATCTTGGCATGCTCTACACCAGTCTTTCACAATGATGTTGGGTGACTTTATGCCACTCCTGGGGCAAATATTCAAGCAGCTTGGCTTTTTTTGATGACCATCCATCTTCCTCTTGATCACATACCAGAGGTGTTCAATTATAGCCTGGGAGAACCCTGACGGACTTCTGGCAAATTTGATATTTGCTCTGCAAGTCAGTCTGGCCAAGAGCCCATTCAAGCCCATTCCCAATTTTTCCAAATCGAGGTACCAATCACAACCGTTGAGGCAAGATTTATACGATGACGATAGAGCCAGCTATATACTGCCATTGGTTGAAGCAGACAATTACAACGATGGCTGCCGCAAATGAATATCTGAAATATCATCTATCGTCTGTTTTAAGCAATTTGAACGTTTCCTTTACGTTAAAATCCGAGCAAAGAACAACACACGAAGCCTTCATATCTAAAAAAGATGTTGTCGCGGTCCTGCCGACTCAATTCGGCAAAAGTCTGATATATCCAATTGCGCCGAGAGGCATTTAAGCGGCGTTCGTTAGTGACACCCCTTTGGAAATGGGCTGTGATGAACCTTGCCCATACCCACTCTCAGTTACAATTGAGAATGGTCTGGTGTCAACCAGGCTAGTTCAATGAGGTTGATTTACAGAAAAATGTGGAGTGTTTTATTATATCTTCCAGAGCTTTATGTGAACCCCTTGGCTTATGATGCCTACAAAAGGTAATTTGATTTAGAAGTCTGTTAACCTGGAGTCCAATCAATGAGATGGGATTTGAGGTGATGATTACAGCTGCCCTACCCTAAAAGAAACAACTCACAAAGTGTGCCATGCCTTGAAAAAAAGCAATCCCAGAAGCCCTAAGATTATATATTGTTAACTTGCATAACGCTAGGGTTACAAAAATTGTCTCTTAAATCCTTCATGTTTATCATTCCACGATAAGACAGATGGTCTATAAATGGAGAAAGTGTTGCTACACTCTCTAGAAGTGACTATCATTGCGAAGATGACAGAAAGAAGACCGCACAGAATGCTAAATAAGGTTAAGAAGAATCCTAGTCAGCTGAAGACTTAAATAGATCTCTGGAACATGCTAATATCTCTGATGATTTGTAAAACACTAAACAAGAATGGAGTTCATGTGAGGAGACCACAGAGGAAGCCACTGCTGTCCAAAAAAAACATTGGTGCATGTCTAATGTTCGCCCAATGTTCCATAGTGCTACTGGCAAAATATTCTGTGGACAGATGGAATTAAAGTTTGGTTGTTTGGAAGTAAGACGCAACACTATGGTATACAAGTGCATCTAAAAAAATATATATTGTGTCTGTAATTAAATTTAAAAAAGGGACACTTATATTCTCAGATCCATTACAAATAAAGTGACATTTGTATCTTTTTTAATTTCACTCTTGATGATTATAGCTTACAGCTCATGGAAAAAATAAATCCAGTACCAAAATATTAAAATAAAGAATTTATAATACAGAAATGTGGACCTGAGAAGAGTCTCCTGAGCCTTTAATCTCTCATTTTGGTTCAGTACACTCAACCACAATCATGGGGAAGACTGCTAACTTGACAGTTGTCCAGAAGACACTGATTGACACCCTCCACAAGAAGGGTAAGCCACAGAAGGTCATTGCTGAAAGGATTGGCTGTTTGCAGTGCTATATCAAGTCATATTCATGGAAAGTTGGCTGGAAGGGAAAACTGGTCGGAAAAGTTGCACAAGCAATAGGGGTGACTTGAGAGGATTTTTAGGCAAAGCCGATTCAAGAATTTGGGGAAACTTCTCAAGGAGTGGACTGTACACAAACAATGTTCTCAATGCTCGAGTTCATGTGTGTACAGACCCTGGTGATACTCCAATCAAAGAGTCATGTTGTGTCGAGCCTTCTTAGTGTTTTAAAATTGCCATTTTGATGCTATCATATTAGTGCCCCTATCACTCCCATTGAAATGGCGATTTAATTCGAAAAATATGAAAAATCTGGTGTTTCCGTCCTAATTATGATTTTAAATGAAAGTTTGACTCATTTTGGCGAGAATTAGGCTTTAAATCCAAGGGTTAACATAGATTTTCCACCCTGCACTGAGAATGTTTACAAAGTGTGTTAAACCTGCACTATGTATCTTTTTCAAAAGCACCAAAAGATACAAAAACTATATTTTCGGACTAGTAAACGTAAGGAACTAACATATTGGATCCAGGGCTGGAAAACTTCAACTTAAATAATACAAAATACAGACAGTAATAGAATAGCAATTGACATTTCACAATATATTCACTAGAAATGAATGCATATTATGGACTAAATGTGTATTTTTGGAAATTGGTTATATTGTCCCTGTATTATTCCTGGGTTCAGTAAAAAGATAATATATACGGGTGTGTGTGTGTGTGTGTGTATTAGGGATGCTCATATTGACCGTTTAACCATTAACCGAAAGTAAAACATTTGACCGATTAATACTATCAGTTAAACGGTTAAGAAGTGTTTTTAATTTTTTACGTATATATAGCCTATATTAGTTAAATCACGTGGCGCGTTGGCACGTGCAAACAGAGCCTGGCGCTTCGTTTTAAAAGGTGGGGAGATACAGGTAATGAGGAGCGAAATATACCGGCTGTCTGTTTTGCGTCTGCAACGTGTTCTTCATTTAAAATGACAACCCTTGGACATTTATGATGACTGTGATACTAACTTGCGCTTTCATTATTTCATGTTCAGAAACATATAACGCTATCGTATTGGGAAGTATATTTTATTTTATCGGCTATAATTCATCATGCTCCTGATGCATTATAGCCGACAAAATAATGTTACCTTAAAAACAACACACACAGTGATTGACAACACGCACTTTATTTTCGGAGAGGACCGTAATGGTAATTTCAATGAAATGGGTGCGCTCGGCAGATATTGTATAGTTAGTAACATAACGCATAGCAAGCGTTAACATTTTGTTTTGTGTTAATGAAATATAGCCCTTATTTGCAGTAACCCTCCTGTAAGCAACAACCTTGTTCCAGATTGTCACCGACAGTTTTCATTCTATAATTTGACAACTCGGTAAACACTGCATCAAAGCTACTTTCCTTAGATTGAAAACAGAAAGTGAAACCAAACATCGACACAGCTTTAGTATGAAACTAACTAGTTTCATCGTATCGTTTAATGTGGACTTCGCACCCGAGTGAACTTATACGCAAAGCTGGTGCACCCGGTAGCTGTTGTTCATCTGTTTTGTATGCTGTTTAGACATTAAAAGAAATACGTGAAAAAACATGTTTGTATATTTAACGGGTTACAGACACTTGTCAATTAAATTTTTTATTTAAAGCCAATTGAATGTTATAATCTTATCAGTTAACGGTTAATAATCGCTTAACGAGTTCCGGTTGTCGGTCAGGAAAAATACCCGAAATGAGCATCCCTAGTGTGTATATAATTTATTTTTATTACAAAAATCTTTGGAAAAATTTGGCTAAAAGGACAAATGGATGGGAAGTTACATAGTGCCGCTTTAATTAAAAACATGAAACTGTGTAATTGTGTTTTAACAGACTGTGTTTGTCTATAGCTGTGACTTAGATGAAGATAACATTATATTTTCTGTCCAATTTATGCATAATTTCAAGTGCATTGGTTGCAAAAACCTGCTAAATTATTTGAGATGTCACAGGAAACAGTCTCAGAATTAATGATAGGAAACCCGTTCACACATTGTTTTTTTTTAACCCTGATGCAATGAATAACCGAGGAAGAGGTAGAGTGACCCTGCCCGGAGGAAGCCCGGGGCCCCCGTCTGGAGCTAGGTCCAGATGGAGGGCTCATCAGCGAGCACCTGGTGGCTGGGTTTGCCACAGAGCCCGAAAAAGCAACGTGACACCTCCCTCTCAATCCCATGGGCCCACCACCTGTGGGAGTAACCGCTGGGGTTTGGTGTGCTGCCAAATGGGTGCCAGTAAAGGTCAGGAGCATTGACGGACCAGACCTGAGCAGCAGAGGCTGGCTCTGTGATTGTGGAATGTCACCTATTTTTTGGGGAAGGACCCGGAACTTGTGCGGGAGTTGGAGCGCTACCAATTAGATCTGGTGGGGCTTACCTCTATGCACAAGCTCTGTTCTGGAACCATTCTCCTGGATAGGGATTGGACTCTTTTCTTCTCCGGAGTTGCCCAGGGTGTAAGGGGACGGGCGGGTGTGGGGATACTCACAAGCCCCCGGCTGAGCGCCGCTACGTTGGCGTTTACCCCAGTGGACGAGAAGGTCACCTCCCTGCACCTCTGTGTTGTGGGAAAGAAAACGCTTGTCTGTTGTTTGTGCATATGCACCAAACAGGACTTTCGAGTATTCAGCCTTCTTGGAGAGTTTGAATGGATTCCTGCATGGGTCTCCAGTTGGATTCCATAGTTCTGCAGTAAGACTTCAACACACGTGGGTAATGATGGAGACACATGGAGAGGCGTTATTGGGAGGAACGGCCTCCCTTATCTAAACCCGAGTGGTGTTTCGTTGTTGGATTTCTGTGCTAGTCATGGATTGTCTATAACGAACACCATGTTCAAACATAGGCTCATAAGTGTACTTGGTACCAGGGCACCCTAGGCCAAAGGTCAATTATCAATTTTATAATCGTTTCATTTGATCTGAGGCCGTATGTTTTGGACAGTCGGGTGAAGATAGGGGCAGAGCTATCAACCGATCAGCATCTGGTGGTGAGTTGGGTCAGGGGGTGGGGGAAAACTTTGGACAGACCTGGTAAACCCAAACGAGTAGTCCGGGTAAATTGGGAACGTCTAAACGAGGCTTGTCCGACAGACTTTCAACTCATGCCTCTGGCAGGGCTTTTTGTGCATCCCTGTGGAGGCTGGGGGCATTGAACCAGAGTGGACAATGTTAAAAACTTCCATTGCTGAAGCTGCGGTGGGGAGTTGCGGTGGGGAGCTGTGGTCTTAGAGTCTTGGGTCCCTTAAGGGGCGGTAACCCACAAACACTGTGGTGGACACCGGTGGTCAGGGAAGCCGTCCGACTGAAGGAGTCTTTCCGGGATATGTTACTCCTGAGTCCAACTAATACGCCCCCTATATTAGAGGCAGAGGATGATGGAGGATTGTCGTTGATTTCCCTGGTGGAAGTCACTGAGGTAGTCAAATAACTCCACAGTGGCAAAGCCTTGGGGATTGATGAGATCTGTCCAGAAATGCTGAAAGCTCTGGGTGTGGAGGGGCTGTCTTGGATGACACGCCTCTTCAACATTGCGTGGAAGTTTGGGACATTGTCAAAGGAGTGGCAGACCGGGGTGGTGGTTTCCCTGTTCAAAAAGGGAGACCAAAGGGTGTGTGCCAATTACAGGGTTGTCACACTTCTCAGCCTTCCTGGTAAAGTCTACTCCAAGGTTTGCCGGAGTGTGGTGCACTGGAGTGATCTCTGTTTGCCAGAGTGTAGTGCACTGGAGTGATCTCTGTTTGCCAGAGTGTGTTGTACTGGAGCGATCTCTGTTTGCCAGATTGTGGTATACAGTTACAGGGGTGTCACACTTCTCAGCCTTCCTGGTAAAGTCTACTCCAAGGTGCTGGAAAGGAGGATTCGGTAGATAGTCGAACCTCAGGTTGAAGAGGAACAATGTGGATTCCATTCTGGTCGTGGAACAACGGATCAGATCTTCACTCTCGCAAGGATCCTGGAGTGGGCCTGGGAGTATGCCCATCTGGTCTACATGTGTTTTGTGGATCTGGAGAAGGCATATGACTGGGTCCCTAAGGATATTCTGTGGGAGGTGCTGCGGGAGTATGGGGTGAGGGGGTCCCTTCTTAGGGCCATCCAATCTCTGTATGACCAATGCGAGAGCTGCGTCCGGGTTCTCTGCAGTAAGTCAGACTCGTTTCAGGTGAGGGTTGGCCTCTGCCGTGGCTGCGCTACAAATCCTGTTTGTAGTATTTATGGAAGAAGTGAACTTCTGCTAAATACGCCCTCAAAGTTTTGCTAGTTAGGCTATTACTGAAACTCTGTAGGCTATTACTGAAACTCTGTAGGCTATTACTGAAACTCTGTAGGCTATTACTGAAACTCTGTAGGCTATTACTGAAACTCTGTAGGCTATTACTGAAACTCTGTAGGCTATTACTGAAACTCTGTAGGCTATTACTGAAACTCTGTAGGCTATTACTGAAACTCTGTAGGCTATTACTGGAACTCTGTAGCCTGCAATGTCCTTTGTCTTTTGTTTGAACACATGTCAAGTTTAAATTTTGCTATCACCATTTAAATTTAGTAATATAGTATATAATAACAGATGTTTATTTCTAGCTATAGTTTCCCAAAACTACCATAGGCCAAATGCTTTAAAATGAAAGTGTCTGGAATTACCACATATTCAGTGGTTGCAAAATCTATGAAATCAAGCTAGGTTTTGAGAGCTGATTTCTCAGGATGTGTAATATGCACAGAAAACATTTCAATTTTGTAGTATAGTGTTGAACATGCAGTCGGATAAGGATCGGACAATGAAACAATACTGAAGAGAATGGGTAAATGTACCAGACCCCTTAACATATCAAACAAATGAACACTGTACATAGTGAGATTCACAAAGCTGGAGTTTGTTAGGGCTTCCATTCAGAAACCCATTGTATAAAGGCCAGAAAATGACTGGAGCTGTTCTGAATGCGAAGTGAGGCCCTGTTCCTTATTCAGTACTGGATATTAAAAGGTTGTTTTTGTCTGTTCCTTTGTTAAACCTGTGTAGGTCCCTTATTTTGAATGATCCTTGTTTGCATTTCATTATCAAACAGATGAACTTCAGAAACTGCTGAATTTATCCTGAAATGATGTAAATCACTAAACGTTTTGCCAGAGTGTGGTGTACAGGAGTGATCTCTGTTTGCCAGAGTGTGGTGTACAGGAGTGATCTCTGTTTGCCAGAGTGTGGTGTACAGGAGGGATCTCTGTTTGCCAGAGTGTGGTGTACAGGAGTGATCTCTGTTTGCCAGAGTGTGATGTACTGGAGTGATCTCTGTTTGCCAGAGTGTGGTGTACTGGAGTGATCTCTGTTTGCCAGAGTGTGGTGTACTGGAGTGATCTCTGTTTGCCAGAGTGTGGTGTACTGGATTGATCTCTGTTTGCCAGAGTGTGGTGTACTGGATTGATTTCTATTTGACAGAGTGTGGTAGGGCTGCTCGATTATGGAAAAAATCATAATCACGATTATTTTAGTCAATATTGAAATCACGATTATTTAAATGGATTACTCATTGATTTTGAAAATTTGCATTTGTCGATTTTGAAAAACAGTGAAAATATTCTGACGTCAGGAGCGGGTGCATTTTCTGACTTTGTTGAGGGTGACCAGCACACATAGTTCGTTTGAATGTTTGGATTTGATTAGACAGCAATGTCTTTCAATTACATTTGCAAATAAGTTATTTATATTTATGATATTAAATAAATTAACACTTCTAAACATATCTTATTTTCAAAATTATTAATTCTGCTGTAGAATCGCAAACAGCAGTTCAAACAAATTACTGAATAGAAGTAACACAAATCCTGGCTCTTCAGTCGGTAGAATAATTGTTCAAAAGTAATACATGGCTCTACACTACACCTGTGCTAATGAAACCAAGAATGAGAACGTGATTAACTGCTTAATTGCTTTGCTTCGGTACTGATATGCGCAATCTAATACTAAAGAAAAATGTTTCAGTAAACAACGCTGCAAGGACTCAAGTTAAATATCCTAAACAACACTCAAATAGACAAAGCTGATAAGCTAACTAACAAACAAAGTACCTGCGTTGCTGTGAGGTAAACTCGTGGAGCTGCTGCAATCACCTTGCTGTAATATATAAAATAATGTAGCCCATAGATCAATACTCTGCCTTTGTCGCCACTTCTGCACAGCATTTCTCATATAAAGCATGCAGAGCAACTCTGGTAAAGTGGTGGTGAGATGGCAAATTATAACGCTTGTCCAAAGTAACAACATTCTAGAGCGGTCGTTCTCAACTGTGCTAATCGGGCACACATCTTTGGCTAAAAGTATGCAACGGCATGTGTTATTTTTTTGTGCCTGTGCGCACGATGGATATGGAGTTACACTGTAAAATGAGTCTTTAATAGACGACTGAGTGAGTTTCGCGTTCGGTTTTAGGAGGGCAAAAAAGTGCGCTTGTGAGTGTCATTCGAACACAAAAAAAGAGTTCTTAGAAAATGCAATGTACAAAATAATCGTTTTTTCTCGATTTCACTGTTTTTATGATCGTTAGGTGCTGAAATTGAAATCGCGATCAAAATCCGATTAATTGCACAGCCCTAGAGTGTGGTGTACAGGAGTGATCTCTGTTTGACAGAGTGTGGTGTACTGGATTGATCTCTGTTTGACAGAGTGTGGTGTACAGGAGTGATCTCTGTTTGACAGAGTGTGGTGTACTGGAGTGATCTCTGTTTGACAGAGTGTGGTGTACAGGAGTGATCTCTGTTTGCCAGAGTGTGGTGTACAGGAGTGATCTCTGTTTGCCAGAGTGTGGTGTACAGGAGTGATCTCTGTTTGCCAGAGTGTGGTGTACTGGAGTGATCTCTGTTTGACAGAGTGTGGTGTACTGGAGTGATCTCTGTTTGCCAGAGTGTGGTGTACAGGAGTGATCTCTGTTTGCCAGAGTGTGGTGTACAGGAGTG
>JACXGM010002108.1:6789-29792 GCA_016801145.1 Umbra pygmaea | reverse complement strand
CTAATGTACTGTCATTAAATATTAAAAAAGGATTGCTCTTACAAGGTTGTTGGAGACTCCAATGATGATATTTACATTTTATTTCTTTAATATGCTTGTATTCAATTTCGATATTTACATAATTTAAGTAGGAAAAAACTGAATATCTAATGCACTGACACCACAAAATATGAACAAACTTAGTGTTGACTGTCTGTAAGGACTGTACTACAGTGGTGTTTTTGCTAACTGAACTGACCAGCCACTAACTGTCAGCATACATCTCTTAGTCCTAATGGTTTTTAAATCACCGCCTCAACTGGAACCGATTAGAACTGCAGTGAATAAACTCTTTCGCATCCAACGGGAGAAGTGGACTGTGACTCAGTGCAAGAAGTAATTGATGGGGGAGGGGCCTAGTTTGGTGCACTTCCTGTTGAGCTGTCGATCCACATCATAACTGTGTATGGCTGTGCACAAGGCTGTGACCCTGATTGCTATGGATACGACCTGCATGCATTATGAACGCATGCTTTATGATCTGTGGTTATGATAAATAAAGCCTGCCATGGCCTTGTGGGTAATCATTAGAGCTACTATTAGTCGTTAGTTAGAGGTTTATGTGCTCTGACAGACTGGACACTACCTTTTTAAAGTGTCTGTAGTCACTTGGTCTGCAGGTGCCTCAATGACCAGTTGAAGCACATATATTCAAGTCTTATTTTCCTGTATATTAACTTTTCATTTTAGAGTTTTGTTTTTTATTTAGAGATAATATAGCGTTTGTGAATTTACTTCCCAAAGTGTTCAGTGTTAATTGTTTTAAACTGCTGATGTCCTCTCTGGGACCTCAGGGCTCCAACTAAGTGAAATCAGTTGTAAGACGTCTTTTCAATGTATTTCCAATGAAAAAGCCATATTTTCGACGTCTTGTGCGACAAGGGTTGTGGCCTGTATCCCCTCTCTATCCCTTGCTATATCCTATATCCCACTCCATTGGTTTAGGATTAATATGAAGTGCCAGCTCCCACAGCCATGCCCCCCCCCCTCAGTAAATAAATCTTCATTTGCATAAACAGTTCATCCTGCAGTCAATCTCTCTCCTAGGTGAGGATTATTGGGAGGGGTGGGGTACAGAGGGGGGCGGGAGAGGGCGTTTTGGAGCGCCGCTTGCCTTCTCCTTTATTGTGTTGTGAAAGTCCATTTCAAGGATGTCACCCCTAGCCCATTAGTTTGGATAATGAGCCCTATAAAGCACATTTATAACTCTTGACATAACAAGCAGACAGAGTCCCCAGCGTTCACTCTCAGTCTGAGAGGAGCAACACCAGAAGGTCACACCAGCGCTTCCGCCCGTTGAGTACTAGGGGTCCAGAAATTGTCTCCTCCCCTCAGCTTTTCTCTCGTTGGCTAACTCGCAGATATGGTCATGGGTACTGTTTTGTGCTGGCATGGATTTAAGGGGTGGGGGGGAGCTGCAACGCTGGCTTTTCATTCAAAGATGAACGAATCAGCCGGGCCATTTGTGTTTGTGTTTCAACGGTGGTGCATTGAGAAGCTGCCAAATCGGCCCTGGTCTTTTGTGTGTGGAAATGGGCTGTAATGTTCTGAGACAGATGCCAACTGTTTTCCTTTTTCCTTAACAAAGGTCATTGATTAATTCCATGTCATGACTCATGCTGCTCAGGTTCATTCTCACACTGCGTTTTTATTTTTTCATCGCGCTGTTTAAAATGTGCGTCTTCAGATGATGACGCGTTTTCACAGGTGCTTTTTCTGTTATTTTCTTCCCTCATCTTCAAAGGTGCAAAGCTGTGATTGACAGTCACGGCCAGAGAATCAGCTGTGGCCACTTTGTGGTGGAGGACGGCTACATCGGCGAAGACCAAAGGAAGAACACTGAATCCAGGTGAGAGGGCCTCAATGATCAGCAACTTCATAACTCTTCATAACACTCTCACAGACATGTTAATCCCTGCACATTAGTTTATAATTACAACAGTATAAACCCTACAAGACCCTTGTAGCTCAATGCATATAACTTAAGCTAGGTGGTGTGTTTGCAGGGGAAAAAGGTTAAGAGCCTCTGCTAAAAGACTTGCGCCTGGATCACACCAACAGCAGCAATCCATAAACTTTCCTGCATGCATCATCTTTGTATGTGTGCAACAGAAGTTTAAATTTCACTTGGCGTAGTGGGATAAGTTGCTGCATTGCAGGACAGTACGTCATGATGGTCAATAGGGGTGACACGGTTCAGAAAACCCACGGTTCGGTTCGTGTCACGGTTTTAGGGTCACAATTTTCGGTTCTGTACGGTTCTTCTTATTATTTTTTCTTTTAATATTAACACTCCAGAAATATACTTCAGCATATTAAATATAGCTTAATTATCCACAATTTAGGATACAGTATTAAAAGTTAGTTATATCATGTAATCATGCACGAATGGAATTAGAAATATTACTGAATAACAATTGAAATATCTTGCATTAATCAAACTTCCAACTTCAGTGTAGCTCACAAAAATACATGTGACGTGACCTTGCAGCACTCCGAACTACACCGTTGAGGAGCGATCAGCTCTGCACGCGGCTTTCAAAATCGGACAAAAATATTTTAGACTGACCTTTGTCGATCTGAAAGCAAAACAGATTCAGCAACTGTATGGCCTATTTCTCATTAAAATGTTTTCAGAAACACGTTTCGGTAAACACTTTTTGTAAAATATGAGATCGTATTCAGAATTAGAGTCATTAGTCTGTTTTGAAATTCGGGAGCAGCCAGACCCACGTAACGCGTTCGTCCAATCAGCTGCCATGTGTTGTCACGGTCATCCCGCTTGTCATTTCTGGTAAGTGTTTTAATATAGGTGTTGAAAGTGGACACAATGGCAGTAAGTGGTTTGTGCACATTAGCAGTGTACCAACAAACAATGCGACGCGCACACGCACCGAACCGAGACAAGCGAACCGAACATGTAGTTGGATGTGGTTGGATGTTGGATGTGGTTGGATGTTGCATGTGCGTGCCCCTCACCATCCCACAGATCTGTGCAAGGAGTTGCGGAGCTGCCAACAAGGCAGGGTTAGTGGAAATTGGGAAAAAATTGCCTTCAAATTTCAAACGTTGTTGCCATTTCTGCAAAATCCAGCATCCATTAGATTTTTTTGAATGGAATAGTCACAAAAATGCTGCAAGACAAATGCAAAAAATTTGAAATGAATTTATTTCTGCTGTACCGAACTGCGTTGATGCAATGGGTGTGATCGGGACATTCAAAAAAGCATTGTATATAGGATAATGATTTTCTACATTGGCGTGTGCCTGTTAACGAATACAGTGAAAGCACAACTCTATGCAAATCCAGTTCAAATGGCAAAATAAGCACTGCGCAGTGTAGGAAATCATTGTCCAATCTAATTTACTTTATCATATCTTTAAAACGTCAAGAAATACGGTTTGTATAGGTTTTATAAACTAGTCACTGAAACAGAAAGTAATTCCGTCTTCACTGCGGGGAATAAAAAAGTTGCACTTTTAAGATGTAAAAAATTATAATATTAAGATTAAAATAATAATAATCAATAAATACATTTAAATATGTCCAGTTCTCGTAGAGGGGTTTTGGTGCAGAAAAGGTGATAATAGTGTGTCAGGTTTCAGGCCTGGTTTTATCCAGACACACTCCACAGAGCTGCTCCACTCCCCCACACACTCACTCCATCCCACCCGCCTCCAACAGAGACCTTGACATTTCCACCACCGACCCCAATTAGAGGCATGGCTAATGCTCTTAAAGACGGCCTTGACCGGCCAGGACCAAACCAGCCTCTGGTCTGCCTTAGCGCCACTCCCGCCTATCGGACGGTCTGTTGGCCCAAGTGTAACATAACAGAGAGAGTGAAACAGGGCAGAAATAATCTAATACCGGCGCTGCTGCTTTTCCTTTCCTGCCCCCCCCCACACCTCTTTCATCTTCTTCCCTGTCTTTTCACAGGCAGATATCCAGAGCGGTTCTCATCACAGACCGGTCAATTCTCCCGTCGGATTCTGAACAGCAGGTAGTGTACTGTTCTCCATATAGCACCGCCCACCCCCTGTTGTGTGTCCCATACAAAGAGGCGTTGTGACATATTCAAAGGGCACACCCCCCCCCCCCCCAACAAGCACACAAATACATTTAAATGCTATTCAGATATCCAGTGTGGCTTAGCCGTGTTCCTGCCGAGCATGCACTTTTGCTACTCGACTTGTTTTGCATTACATTGTATTTTATGCTCTCTATCACATTTGTATAGATTCTTGGTCGGCGTCCAAGTTCTTTGCAAAGAAACAACAAAACATCAAAGCTGATTTGGGAGATCATTACAATAGTTCTGACGTGTGGCTGTCTAGCATATAAGATCTCAAATAAATTATAAAAAATGTAACCAGTTCAATGAAAGCCACCCTAATGCTGTTTGTTGTGACTGGTTTGGAATTTGATAAAATAATCTTACCGGTTGGAGAATAAAAATTGACATGCTAACATTAGGCACGCTAATTTGAGTGCCAGTCTTCAATATGGATATGAAAGACATGGAATAATGGCAGCGAAGACACTGAATGAAGTCTGATAAATCCAATTCCCTAATGTGTCTGCATAAAGAGAACATCTCCATAGAAATTTCAACCCTTTATGTCTCCCCCCTACTATACTACATAAGTTTGGTTTTTCCGGCTGAAATCCGGCTTTGAATATCACTCACAAAGAGCTGAGTGGAAACTGTGTGTAATTTCTCCTCATTAGGTAGGAGGGAGAATATGAAATTAATTTCTGTGTCTTGACACGCTGTGGAAATGGGAAAATTACATGACTGTGTGACAAAACGTAATTAAATATTCAGTCGCGTTTTTAATTAGCTGTTGGATGGGCCTGTGGAATGGCAGTGTGGAGCCTGAAAGATACTGCCGGGAGATCGGCCCTGCTCTTTCTCCGTCCTCCCCATGGGAGACACTGACTTCGCTTCCTTACATTTTGTCCACTTGATTAAAAAGGAGTGATTTCCCTTCAGCTCCAGCCAGAAGGACATTATATAAATATAAAAAAACACACATCCAGAGGATTCTTATAAAAGGATTACAGGGATCCTATTACTTAGATCTGAAGTTTGCTAATAGGCTTTAGGGTTGTCCTGCACACTTCATTAGGACCTGTGTGTCTTTGTGCTTCTGGAAGCACTGCACTTTGTACGCTTTGACTGTCTGTCTTCCTGCCTGTCTGTCTAACTACCTGGCTGTCTCTACCTTCCCGTCTCTCTAACTACCTGCATGTCTTTCTAACTACCTGCATGTCTCTCTAACTACCTGGCTGTCTCTCATAGTACCTGGCTGTCTCTCATAGTACCTGGCTGTCTCTCGAAGTACCTGGATGTCTCTCGAAATACCTGGATGTCTCTAACTACCTGGTTGTCTCTCTAATTACCAACTTTCTGTCTCTCTGACTACCCGGCTGTCTCTCTGACTACCCTGCTGTCTCTCTGACAACCCTGCTGTCTCTCTGACTACCCTGCTGTCTCTCTGACTACCCTGCTGTCTCTCTGACTACCCTGCTGTCTCTCTGACTACCCTGCTGTCTCTCTGACTACCCTGCTGTCTCTCTGACTACCCTGCTGTCTCTCTGACTACCCGGCTGTCTCTCTGACTACCCGGCTGTCTCTCTGACTACCTGGCATTCTCTCTGACTACCTGGCGGTCTCTTTTTCCCTCAGATTTCCCTGGTCACCGTGCCCCCCATGGAGCCTGGCAGCCCAGTTGTCTGGATGGTAGAACTGTGCTCCTCCACCATGACCTGCATGCCAGGCACCTGTAAGTCCAGCTGCACCCACTCCTCCACCCACTGTCTTGGGATAAGGGAATAGACTGCGGGGAGGGGCTAAATCAACAATATCCATCCAGGGCCGTTATTTAAGAAATGAGGCGGTGGGCTTGGGGACATCACAGTCGGCAGTTGGACTAGAATGAATGAAACGAGAGTGAGGGGAAGTACGTGAATGATGGCGTCTGTGAACCTCCATCTCCAGTGCACAGGGCTTTGGGTCAAACTGCAGCGCTGGCTCACAGGGTCACTGAATCAATCTCACCGACAGCAGGAAAATATGACCCCATTTTTTTCTTTGATTTTTTTTACAGGTCCTTGGTTGATTTTGTCTCCAGTGGCGACAGTGATGATGATTCCATCGTTAACTGTATTGTTATTTATGATTGTTATTGTTTTTAAGTCATCTTAGTGGCATTTCCCAGTCAAGTAATCTTACTCAGATGAGCTGTGGAGACAGCTGCCAGGTAGCTGTGTGTGTGTGTGTGTGTGTGTGTGTGTGTGTGTGTGTGTGTGTGTGT
Source organism: Umbra pygmaea (assembly GCA_016801145.1). NCBI lineage: Eukaryota > Metazoa > Chordata > Actinopteri > Esociformes > Umbridae > Umbra > Umbra pygmaea. The sequence continues at coordinate 23,432 of JACXGM010002108.1, read as the reverse complement.
GTGTGTGTGTGTGTGTGTGTGTGTGTGTGTGTGTGTGTGTGGGGTAATCAGCCTCACTCTGGAAATGGAGTGTGGAATGATTGAATTGTGAAGTGGAGCCATGGATGATGCTGTGTGTGGATGTAGATGGATGGCTGTAGGGCCCCTCCAGTAATGTGGTTCTACCTGATGGATCAGTTGCAATCATGAGATGATGATGAGCCTGACAGGCATGACACACACACACACACAGGTAAAACATTCACCTGCATTGGACGATACAAGCAGACTTTACAGATCATCTGTTTATATTGACGAATATCAACCAGAACAATGTGCTCTGAATGTGTCTTTTCAAGGGCACCAACACTGCATGGGATTAGAACTAGTAGCAACCCACTGGAAACATTGGTGTTTTTCCATTTCAAATGGAAAGATCTGACACAAATTGAGCCTTTACGACAAACTCTGTCCTCCCTGGGTACTTTAAGACTTAAAGGCCTGTGGACAAGAGAACAGCACTCCAGTCACCGCCTCCTAGGGTGGATTTCCACAGAGCGAGCAGCGTCTGTCCTTCCCACACTACAACTGGTCGTTTTTGTTTGGGCCCTGAGCTGTCAAAGTGGGGCCTCTGGAGCCCCAGCGTGAAGGCGGTGTCAGACGCGTCCTCTGGAACTGCACACTCGGAGCACCGGCGTCCCCCGTGTCCGCGGGCCCTCTGGCAGCGATGCACCTCACATCCCCCTGGAGAGGCCTGTATTTCCCTCGCCTCTCCTTCCATTCAAAGCTATCCGGTTCCTAGTCGATTCTTCTCAACCCCCAAACCTGTCAACCTGAAAGAAGGGAACAAAACAAAAAAGCACAAGACAAGGAAACCTAGAGCTCTTGGGATTGCCCAGGACACTTCTCTCTGGATGCAAACACAGTAACACGGTGTTCACCGAACTGCCCCACAGGAATGCCACGCGGTGCTTTGAAGATATCACACTAGCACCACCTCTGAGGTCCAGCACCGTGCATCCAAAGCACAGCTCCTGCCATCCCAGCACCTCTAGGCACTTTTTACAGAATGGTCCATGCCATGCCGCAGAGGGGATACTGTCCTACTTGTGCTTTGGTGGGCTGAGAACTTTGTGGGAACTGAGGAGGGTAATTAGCCAGCATTCCATCTCTTTAGGGAAAGTCTCTCTCATTCGCCACAGGACAGACCAACAATGGGCTGATGTAGATTTGGCCTAATGAAACAGCAGTGATGATCTTCTCAGATGATAATAATAATAATAAAGCGTAGTACAAATGGTGTAGCAAAATTTGATCATCCCATGTTTTCAGGAATCCTTCTTTACAGTGAGAAATGCAAAACTGAGGTGTTGTTCAACATTTGGAAAACTTTTTAAAGTTAGTAATACCCTCTTTTGAAATGCCAGACGTTATTCTCCCTCATGGAAAATGGATCAACGCATACAAAAGTTTTACTTAATTGTAAATCAAACAATTTCCCTGCTTATACAAAGCTATGGCATCTGGGTAGAAATACGTTGACATTTCTTCATCTCCCCGACGCAGATCTGGTACATCTGACATGTTCTTCGTCATCTGGCTCGGCTAAAGAAGACTTGGCTCCTGTGGTGTCCAGACTCTTTTGCACAGCAGTCAGTCCTGAGGAGGAACCTACAGAAGGTAGGCTCAGTCTAGGACTCTGAACTCCAACTTTCTACACACTCTTATCTAACTCCCAGCTGTTCACTGTCAAAACAATTCAAGTCCTGGATTGATTCGTATCAGATAGGTTCAAATGTGTAGAAATGTAATGAATTGAACAAAGACATTTTTGGTATGAATCAGGCTTCTGTTCTATAATGAATATAACAGTTAAGCCCGATTCGAGTCTTCTTTTACTACCATATGGCTGACATCCAGATACATCACTTTTGAAAAAATGGGCACTGGTTTTCATTCTGTCCTTCTGATTTCGCCCTGGGTTTCAGGTGAGTGCAATCAACTAGTAGCAAGAACCAGAAACCAGAAGTGTTTTGGCCCTCCAGTAGATTATTGAGACAGCCGTGATCTAAACTAACCTCTATCCCCATTGATTTCCACACCATCACCTTCACACGTCACTGTCATGACTTGATTCAAAATAATCTACTCCAATCTTCTAAGTACTTCATGATATCCTTTCCTAAAGAGGAAATATCAAGCTGGTTCGTAGTTGGGTGAGGCTTCGCTGACATTTAACGGGGGTTGCATGGAGACATTATCAGTAATAACTATGATTGATATTGATGGCTGCGTGCCCGACTGGCGTTAGACCGTTGTCCCATTGATTCCCATTACCTTCTGTCAGGCTCGGCTTGGTTCCTTGATAGTAAATTAGCACATGACCTCAGATGGAACCTTCTCATTACACCAAATGATAGAAATACCTTTTCAATATGCCTGCCTCTCTGGAGATGTTTTTATAAAACTAGCTATCAGGGTTGGGGTCAATTTAATTTTAATTCCAGTTAATTCAAAAAGTGAACCAAATTGTACATACTTCAAATGTTCCTCATTGAAAACACAATTCCAAACTAATGGAATTTTAGTGTACTTTTTAAATTTATTGGAATTGTGATGGAATTGACCCTAACCTTGCTAGCTACAGTACGAATTTAAATTCCTGAAACTCTTAATGTTTTGTTGGTAGGTAACAATTACATTTATCTGTTTTGGACTAGTGGATTTCAACTTATAGATAAAAAACTAATTGCACCACACTTTTTCGTTCTTTCTTCTGTGTTCAAGTACAATAGATTTCCATTGGAACTTAAAGGAACACCCTAAACATTTTTGAAAATACATCTAGATTAATTTCCTGATATTTATTTGTCCCGTTTTATTCTCCAATTGACTCGATTAGAAGATTGACTTGTGTTAAAAACTAAGATGTAGTATCTTCAAAAATGTTGCAGTGACGTAACGTAACCAAAGGTTTTTAGACAACCTTTTTTTCAAGTTTTTTTTTTGACTGTCATGTCGGAAACGTGACCGGCACATCAAGTTTGAGCTGTTTAGGGATCTGAAGTGTTCCTTTAAAAGATATTGGCTCTAACACACACATCGCAATTCAGACCATATTGTGGCTCGTTTCCTGAGGAAAAAACTATTTTTGAATCCAATTGGAAAACATTTCCTTAGCATGTAATGCAGTGCTAATGTTTAATTGACTCCATCCAACATGCACACCACATTGTACCAGAAAAAAAGTTGAACCGATAAACCTTTGTATATTTGTTTGCTATTTCTGGTGTGAAAGACATGCTACTTCTTGCACCTATATTTTAGTCAGCTGTTGTGTATTTCCTCTAGCAGGGCTGTGTCTGTCCACAGTAGGATGGGCTGATTGGTTAAGAATGACAGCTCCATTCTAACCGAACCAACACAGAGATCCACTGTGGCCTTTTGGAAGCCATTTGTTGTTTACCTACTTTCTTTAGGGCGAGGTCATCATGGAAGTGACAGGCGTGATTGAGATCCCTCTCCTGTTTCCTGCTCCCCTTCCCTGACATCCTCATTGCCCCTTTTTCCCGGCCACATCTCTCGTCCGCCCCCCCATCATCTCTCTCCATCTCTCAGATCTTTCTGTCCACCACTCCTCTTTTTCATCTTTCTGCCTTTCTCGTTCGCCTCGCCCGTGTTCCTTCATTCGTCTTTTTCCTCGTCTCTGTGTGTGTACGTGTACGAGAGGCGCTCAGGTGGTGGGCCTTGCGGTGCGGTGCTCTGTGACGCCCCCCCCCCCCCACCCCTGCTTTTATCACGGGAATGAGGTAGTAGTATTTTAATTAAAATGTCAGAACAAATACTGTGAGAGTTATTGAGGATGAATCACTAGATAAGGAGAGCAGTGGGCCAGAACAGGTCAAAGAGACAAAGTCACCTGTCTGTCGGCTACTCATTCATCCCCTGGCAAAGAGGTGGGGGATTTGGGAAGAGGAGGGGGACTCGGTAGAGGTTCCGGGGGGTGGAGGTTGTAGCTTGCTGGGGTAAGGAGGGTGTCATCAGGGGCAGGTGTACACCTATGAGGGCATGATGGAGCAGACTTGTTCCTACCCCCCCCCCCACAGTTTTGTCACATCCAAATCCACTTTAAGCCTCGTTAGGTTAGCAACCCTTGACAGGTGTCGCCAAGCTGTCCGATTCTAATCACGCTGCTCGTTCAAAACAGAATTTTAAAGTCGGCACATGTTGGAGGTTAACACATTTGTAAATTACTACAACTGTGCTTCAATTTACAGGCTCCTAACCTGCACACAAGGAGTCGCTTCAGAGTGACCTTCTAAACCATGCAGCCATGTACCAATCTGATCCCCTCCCCAGCAGAGCCGCAGTGCATAGCCGGCATGCCCCGATCGGAATATAAACCCTGGACATCATGACGCAGTTGTGCTGCCTAGCAGCGACTAAATCAGTTTTGAACCAAATGCAGCTGTGCAACATCACACATTTTGGGTCGATAACCTTGGTTCCCTAAGAAAAGGGACACATTATACATTTTTGTTCATCGAACATCCCAATTACCGGTAACAAAAATCACATCTTGAAAAAGTGGAACGACTGAGCTCTGGATGCCCCGCCTTTCAAAGTCCTCTACCTGACAAACATGTCAAAGGTCTTGCCGATTGGTGCTGAAGTTTGGTGGAGCGGCTCAGACAACTGTCTGCCCTCCCCTTCTGTCTCCCTCTACATACCTGTCTCCCTCTACATACTTGTCTCCCTCTACATACTTGTCTCCCTCTACATACTTGTCTCCCTCTACATACTTGTCTCCCTCTACATACTTGTCTCCCTCTACATACCTGTCTCCCTCTACATACCTGTCTCCCTCTACATACCTGTCATCTGAAATAATAAAGAAAATCCTCCCTAAAAAGTTGTACCAATTGTATGTTGGTGATGTCACTCTGAGAAATATTTGATATTCTGATAAATCAAATGATATATGTGACTACTGTCATGTGGTTGGCCTGAACTGCATATCCACAGATTTGCAAGTACTTGAGGAAGTTGTTGTGTACTTTGAGAAAGTATCCGTGGGCCTCTTGTAGGAGTTGTCTGTTGGAATGTCCTTTCACCATACAGTATGAACTGGTCGAATCATCTAGAGGGGCTCCGTTTAGGTGACCAGACACTGTTAACTCCAGGACACCCAGTCAGGGACAGAACTGTATCGACTGCTAATGCAAAATCGAGCTGAAAACACTGTGCTGTAATGCTCTGACATGTTTATAACAATCCCTTGAATGTGCTTGGTCCTATAAATCAGTCATGGTGTAGCAGTTTGCAGACCATGCTGAAATAGCTGCTACATTGTAAGCCTATCCCTAAATACCAGTGGTCCTCTGTCTCCACCATAGAAACAACCTGAATCAGACATTTCCATTGAAGTTAGGTGTTTTTGGTGTTACACAAAATGAACTGATACCAATGCATTTCAATCCACATTAGTTAATTCATCCCAAAAGTGTTATTTGGACTTGACATCAGTTTCACCAAAAATACAATTAGAAAATTCAAAATGTTCATATTGAAATGTCACATTTTTATGTTTATCTCATATGAGCTGCAAATGCTGCCATGCACCAATGTGGATATACAGTATGTGATAATAAACAGATCATGCATGTACATAACTATCAAATGTAAACAGTACTAACAATTAACAACTAAAACATTCATGTGTTTGTTGTAATCCTAAACTAGCACAGTTGATTCAATAATGAGCTCATCTTCAGAATCAATATTGCATTGCTCTTTGTAAATCAAGATTTAAATGTATCTTACTTCAAAGGTTTTTTTTTTCAATTTGAAGCCATATATTATCAACAAAATACATTATTTTCACAACCAAAGCACTAACCACTCTCCTCTCTTGGTCTTCGTGTATGTCAACCTGCCTCAGAACAATTTTGATTTTTATCCTTGATTTCGTCTCATTATTCTCTGTAAAGCAAAGTTTAAAAGGATAATTGTATGGGTATGAGTGAGGAGTTACCGTGTGTCTTTAACTGCATTTATTTCATTGTCTTATAAAATATATTATCTACTTTGATAGTTATGCTATATATTTGAGCTAAATTTTGCTAATTATACAGTTACTTCTTAGTACAGTAGGTAACCAGACCTCTTGCATTGATTAAGCTATGCTGGCTGGCTAGGTACTGACTGGCTGTAGAGCTAGATAGATAGATAGATAGATAGATAGATAGATAGATAGATAGATAGATAGATAGATAGATAGATAGATAGATAGATAGATAGATAGATAGATAGATAGATAGATAGATAGATAGATAGATAGATAGATAGATAGATAGATAGATAGATAAACACTTGACCGAATTATCCACAACTATTTTCTTTACTGTTTTGAACACAAATGTCAAAAAAGAGTCTGCTTTGTTTTGGATGAGTCTTTTCATTTCTAAACAAGCGCAGGAGTTCGCTAATATAGTAGCTAATATAGTCGTTATTCAAATCAAAGATATCTTTGTCTGGCACCTCGTCTGCTACGTTTATGCCATCACATGCACTCGGGATCTGAGAGCTGCTGAACAGAATAGTGCATGAATGCGCTGTTGCTACTCATGGGAAATAAATATTAACTGGGTAAACGATAATTGAATGAAAAGGTAAGTAAAGGCTATCCCACAAACAAAAAGGTGGGTAAACTGCATTTACCTGCGTTTACCCTCCACTACATCCCTGGACGAGAGCAAAATATATTGAAAGACATCTTTACAACGTCTATTCAATGTCTTTTTATCCAGATAGATGTATTTTGAAAGTCCTATGCTCAGTGTTTGATAAAGAAAATGCAAAAATCCCCCCCTACTAAAAGAATCTTGGCCAACAGTAATCCAGTTGCAAAACAACATCTGGACTGGCACTAAAATCCAGCTAAGAAACCTTTGTAGCCCCAGCCATTTTTTTCAGCCGATGGCGTGGCGCACAGCCAGACAAATCAAGAAACCCCATACAAAATCTAATATATGGCAATAAATGTATATAACTTACATGTCTGATATGGGCATATATGGTGGAAACATTATCGCATATATAGTGCATCTGGAAAGTATTCACAGTGCTTCACTTTTTCCACATTTTGTTGTTACACCATTATTGCCCTCAAAATTTTACAAACAAAAGCCTACCCCATAATGACAAGTGTGAAAGAAGTGTGATTGAAATCTCAGCAAATATATTAAACATTGAAAAAAGCACATGAGTATTGCCATGACACTCAAAATTGAGCTCTGTTTCCATTGATCATCGTTGAGATGTTTCCACAACCTGATTGGAATCCAGCTGTGTTAAATTCAGTTGACTGGACATGATTTGGAAAGGCACACACCTATCAATATAACGTCTTGCAGTCAAGAGTGCCTGTGTCAGAGAACAAACCAAGCCATGAAGTCTAAGGAATTGTCTGTAGACCTCCAAGACAGGATTGTGTCGAGGCACAAATCCGGGGAAGGGTACAGAAAAATATCTGCACCATTGAAGGTCCCAATGAGCACAGTGGCCTCCATCATCCATAACTGGAAGAAGTTTGGAACCACCAGATTTTCCTAGAGCTGGCCACCCGGGCAAACTGAGTGATCGGGGGAGAAGGACCTTAGTCAGGGAAGTGACCAAGAACCCGATGGTCACTCTGACAGAGCTTCAGCTGTTCTCTGTGGAGAGAGGAGAACCTTCCAGAAGAACATTCATCTCTGCAGCACTCCAATCAGGCCTGTATGGTAGAGTGGCCAGACGGAACCCACTCCTCAGTAAAAGGCATGAGAGCCCGACTGGAGTTTGCCAAAAGTCACCTGAAGGACGCTCAGACCATGAGAAACAAAATTATCTGATCCAAAAAAAAAAAAAGATTGAACTCTATGGCCTGAATGGCATGTCTGGAGGAAACCGGGCACCACTCATCTCCTCACCAATACCATCCCTACAGTGAAGCATGGTGATGGCAGCATCATGCTGTGGGCATATTTTTCAGGACTGGGGCGAAGGTTCATCTTCTAACAGGACAAAAACTGTAAGCACACAGCCAAGATAACAAAGGAGTGGCTACAGGACAACTCTGTCAATGTCCTTGTGTGGCCTAGCCAGAGCCCAGACTTGATCCCGATTGAGCATCTCTGGAGAGATCTGAAAATGGCTGTGCACCGACGCTCCCCATCCAACCTGATGGAGCTTGAGAGGTCCTGCAATAAAGAATGGGAGAAACTGCCCAAAAATCGGTGTGCCAAGCTTATAGCGTCATACTCATAAAGACTTGAGCCTGTAATTGCTGTCAAAGGTGCTTCAACAACGTATTGAGCAGAGGCTGTGAATACTTATGTACATGTGCTTTTTTCATTTTTTATTTTTTATTATTTCAAACACACTTCTTTCATATTGTCATTAAAGGGTATTGTTTTTAGAATTTTGAGGGAAATAATGAATTTAATCCATTTTGAAATGAGGGTGTAACATAACAAAATGTGAATCGCTGTGAATACCTTCCAGATGCACTGTATGTACATATCTCAAAATATACCAAAAATGGCAGTCTTTATATATGTGAAATACATTTCCATATTTGACATCCATATCTGCATGTACTTATGGTTTACAGTGTGTATAAGTGATTTATAATGTCTGTCTATATACACTCACCTAAAGGATTATTAGGAACTCCTGTTCAATTTCTCATTAATGCAATTATCTACTCAACCAATCACATGGCAGTTGCTTCAATGCATTTAGGGGTGTGGTCCTGGTCAAGACAATCTCCTCAACTCCAAACTGAATGTCAGAATGGGAAGGAACGGTGATTTAAGCAATTTTGAGCATGGCATGGTTGTTGGTGCCAGAAGGGGCCGGTCTGAGTATTTCACAATCTGCACATTTACTTGGATTTTCATGCACAAACATTTCTAGGGTGTACAAAGAATGGTGTGAAAAGGGAAAAACATCCGGTATGCGGCAGTCCTGTGGGCGAAAATGCCTTGTTGATAACCACTCGTTACAACCGAGGTATGCAACAAATGTTGCCTGGTCTGATGAGTCTCGATTTCTGTTGATACATTCAGATGGTAGAGTCAGAATTTGGCGTAAACAGAAAGAGAACATGGATCCATCATGTCTTGTTACCACTGTGCAGGCTGGTGGTGGTTGTGTAATGGTGTGGGGGATGTTTTCTTGGCACACTTTAGGCCCCTTAGTGCCAATTGGGCATCGTTTAAATGCCACTGCCTACCTGAGCATTGTTTCTGACCATGTCCATCCCTTTATGGCCACCATGTACCCATCCTCTTGACGGCTACTTCCAGCAGGATAATGCACCATGTCACAAAGCTCGAATCATTTCATATTGGTTTCTTGAACATGACAATGAGTTCACTGTACTAAAATGGCCCCCACAGTCACCAGATCTCAACCCAATAGAGCATCTTTGGGATGTGGTGGAACGGGAGCTTCGTGCCCTGGATGTGCATCCCACAAATCTCCATCAACTGCAAGATGCTATCCTATCAATATGGGCCAACATTTCTATAGAATGTTTTTAGCACCTTGTTGAATCAACGCCACATAGAATTAAGGCAGTTCTGAAGGCGAAAGGGGGTCAAACACAGTATTAGTATGTCATATATATATATATATATGAGAGTATTAATATAAATAATGTAGAAATGCTACTATGTTTTTTCTTGCCTTATGTCAGTTAACAATTAACCTATAGTCTACAAATTGTATACAGTATATGTAATGATAAGTAGGGGTCTGAAATGTATGTCAATGAAATGTGTGTTCCTTTTTTAAACATTTAAATATGTAATCAAAATTTATGGTAATGTATTTTAAAATATAAGGTACTATTTATGGTAATTTATTTGATTTTCATATGGGACCGTTCCCCTGCCCTGACATACACCTTATCTGGTCCCGATCAAAATGCCAATCTGTTTGTCTTGCTATTTATTATCAAGGCAATCCATCACCACAAACCCATTTGTACAAGCACCCCAGCTCACACGTTTGACGAAGGGAAATCATCGGTTGCTTGTATTTGCTGGCATTGACACTCACAAACTGGCATAGAACTGTAAGCACATGCTCACAGGGGCATGGGTTGACTGGTGAACCCAGACTTCTATTTTGCTAGCAATCATCTGGTATGTTAACCACCATTTAGCCAGGCAAAACCTGCTAGAGAGTAGTGTGTTTGCCAAGAAACACGATACAAAGAAATGTTGCGTTCTGCTTTGGAAACACGGCCAGTGGTAGACGTTGTCGCATCGTTTTTGCCAACCATATCTGTACACACCAGTTAGCCAGACCAAACGTGTGAGAGAAAAGTTCACATTGGCATAGCAACAGAACACAAATGAGCCTTGGCGCGCAAACACGTGATTGCCCAAATGGACAGGTATATTGCCACTAGGTTGCCGATATAGAGTTGATCGGTGCTTAGTTCAGAAAAGCTTTGTTCATACCAGCGAGTGCAATACAGAGCAAAGATGCAGCGGTGGCTGAGCAGTAAGTTATTCAACTAATCTTTTTCACTTGGCCTTTTTCAAGGCTTGATTGTATGAAGTGCTCAGCGCATCGGGATGTTGCACTGGAAGGAAACCTGGTGTTTCTAAGAATGAACGCGTGCCAGAAGAGTTAGTATGTAGATGTGTGTGCGTGTGCTGTAGGGTGGCTGGCTGCCCAGGCAGGGAGCCAGTGGGTGGTAGAGGTGGCTGATATTTGTGGGTGTGGAGCTCCAGGCGTGTTGAAGGGCCTCGTCAGGAGGAGAACAGCTCTATGCTAATTTGACATTTCTCACATCTGTGTCTGTGACGGAGCTGTGCGTTTCACGAGCGTGGCCAAACTAGACAATGATGTTTAATAGGGAGCGTATTTGTCTTGCATTCGGTCAGGTGTGTGGAAGTCGATGGTGATGATGTGTGGACAGACGGAGGCGTACGGATGTGTTTTGAGGTCGGGTGGCCTTTCGAAGCGACGTCACATTGATGGTGCCACACCTCTGCTGCTTTCCAAATTAACTAAATCACTCTGCCACCCAAGGCAGGAAAAGTAACACATATTATAATTGTGACATTTTGGTAATGACCACACTGACATTTCAGACTGACACCTTTTTCCTTCTTTCTTTGGATACCTTTTTTTGGTCCCCTGCATTTTAAAGGGTAACGATACAGAATGACGGTTTTACGCTTTGAAAACCCGGAGCCTTCTCGCAGCCCCAAATCATCCCCTCTCGTTTTGTTTGACCGCTTTAAGTTTCACTCACGGAGCGATCAAAGAGTTTCAAGAAACACTTTCCATGTGCCTTGTCGGCAAACCAAATGTCACCCCATTAGCAGAAATAATTCTCCTTCACAGATAAGCTGTGTTGAAAGGAGCCTGTTAACGTTTTTTGCCCGCACTTTGAAAGAATATGCCTATATTCCTGCACTAAATGGTACAATAATAGCTGAGGATTTCTACACAGAACTATGAATTGCATTTAATTGTTTGGTAGCTTGCTGCTACTGAATGCCGTTATCTTCGACACCAGGATTCGGTTTCAATGTCAGACAGGAGCTTCCTTGTATGGAAGTAAATTCAACTTGTACCAAATGAGTTGTCAGTTGAACTTTAAGGTGGCCCGTTTCATATCAGCCAGAGAGGAAATGTATCGTTTGGGCTGTTACTGTTTATGCTTGTGCACAGTTCATGCTTTCCATTTAAATCTGAACATTCATGACATGCGTCTTCCTGATCCAGGAGAGAAGGGGAGCGAGGTCCCGACCATGCTGTGGGCCCTGTACTTCAACATGAGGGACACTTCTGCTGTGGACAGAAGCAGCTACGACCTGCCCAGTAACGTCCATGTGTGTACCAGCCCTGACGCCGCCCTGGGCAGTGACCACGCCATCAACCTGGTGAGTGACGGTCATTGATATGTATTGATTTGTCATCTGTAAAATCAAGCAAAATGGTACGGAGGCGCAGTACTGTATTTCTTAAGTTTGATAACATATTTGTTGAACTGATTTGGAGCCTTATTGTGTGACGTGTGTATTGGTCTGACAGTGTACATTTAGATTGCGTGGGTTCATTTTGTCTCCCTCTCAAGGCCGAGGCGGTGTTCCGCCAGTTTCTCCCCGAAGAGGAATTCTGTCCCCCGGCCCCCAACCCCGAGGATATCATCTACGATGGGGACGGCCCCCAGGGGGAGGGCCCAGGCTTCGATGAGGCCGACCCTGCCGACGCCTCCGGCTCTCAGGGAGGAGAGAGCGCTGAGCCGCAGGATGTAAAGCAAGATGCAGAACAAACGGGAGACGTAGCGACAGAGGAAACTTCAACCAGGTGCGAACCGGGCCCTGCCAGTGAGGAATAAACCCCCAACACACACAAACAGAACCCTTCATAATGAATCAGAGCACTGGATTGTACAGCAGTCAGCATGCAGTTCTCAGAGGGCCGCATGGCTGGACCCTCAAAGGTGTCCGGATTGGGTTCTCATCCCACAAGGAAACATCTTCAACATGGGTCGCCTACAGAGTCATTCTACAAACACACTGTACTCTATGGACATTTACATTGACATGCAACAGCATATGAATGGAGTCATCTCAGCATACAGCAGCCTACTCACAGTTTTTTTTCTACCACCTGAAGTTGGTGTAACAAGCTTCCCATGAGCGGGGTAATGTGGCCTCAGGTCTGCTTTTGGGGATCTGATCAGGTCTGCTTTTGGGGATCTGATTGGCTTTAAAGTGTTGACTCCATTTTCCTGTCTATTATTTATATTTGTCCCACTTTTGCCATCTGCTGCAAATGACTTCTTTCGCAGCAGCTTGTTCGTTCTAAACACTATTCCATTGTGATGAATGTGTGTTTAGTTTTAAATTAGGGTCTCTGGTGGGAAGCTCAGAGAACGGTTGCCTTTCACTTTTTTTGCACTCTCAATGTTTGTTTAGTCAGTTTGTCCAGCCAGAGTGCCGGATGCTGTTCTGTTTCTTGTACGGCTGAACTGGGTTTCTGGGGGGTTTAGGACCTACAGTATTTAGCTTGCAGGCATTTTGAGAGGTCATCTTTAATTTAGCCCTCCTCAAACACTGGGACAGCATTAGCCACACACATGAACTTCCATGCTTCCAAACGCTCTGTTGTTCCTTTGTCATCTACCCATGTATATTTCTCACTTCTGTAATACAGGTCTCTCATATTTATTGATGCCATCACTGTCAATTTATAAAAGTCTGAAAACATTAAAGTTCTAATAAATACAATTGCTCCAGTGTTTTTTGTCTCATCTAAACGAGGACAGTTGGAAATTATTTTCCAACTGAATTACAAGGAGAAGAGGAGACGCCTGAACAGAGGCCACAGTGACAGAGGAAAAGCTCCAATGACACGCCCCAGCTCTGTAGCTTCGACAGGTGTGAGCCAATTTCCATTTGGGGGGGGAATCTGATACAACTGTGACAATGTCATACGGCTGCAGCTGTCGACGGAGCGTTGCGCAGTCTCACATTAGCAAGGTGTTCCTGCTTCCAGAACAAACAAAAGCTCACCGTTTACCTGGAAATAAAGAGGGAGAGAAAGAAAGAGGGAGAGAAAGAAAGAGGGAGGTGAGCGAGAAGGGAAGGAGAGAGCGAATGGTTTGATGACATTTGTTTTGCGGTGGCGTGACAGAACAGATGGCTCATTACGGCTGTGAATGCACAGTCTCTCCTCGCTCCGCTCACAGGGCTTTGTTTTGCCGTAATTTGATCTCAGCTCTGTTGAGAGTATTTACAGATTCAAGGGAGATGAATTACTATAAAACACATGGCTGGGTCATTAAGAGCTGGCAGAGATGTTCTTATTGGAAGAGAGAATACAACTAAAAACTACCTCATGGAGTGTGTTGTATCAAAGCTACATATGGTTTGTTCCACCAAATAAGTGCTTTTTGAGAAGTGTAACTTCTTAAAAAAAATTATCTATCTATTAGATTGATTTGATTTTAGTACTATGAAAGAGCCCATATGCAACTTAAATAAAAGTGCTAGCATCTCAAGGATATAGACCTGAATGTAATAAAGGCCAAATAAAGGAGAATGGCAGCTTGTATGCAAAAACGAATGACAATTAAATTGTCTTGTTAAAACAGGGTTTAAAACACCACACAACAAAATGATTGAAACAAAATCACTTTACTATTTTACAATCAGATGTTACAGGTAAAAAAGATAAATATATTAAAACAGACTAGAGTTCCCATAAAAACAAATTGATCTGAATCATTAATGGGTCCAAATCTGCCTCACGCCAATTAGAGCAAAAATACTGTTTCTATAAATTTTTTTATTATTATCCACTATTCACATTAAATAAGTAATCTTCAATTCAGTTGTCAAAGCAACCAAATTATTAAACGCGATAAGTTAAGCTCTGTATCCAGGTATCAATTTGATGAGCAGTTTAGCAGTCATTGCTTGGGTGTAGAAGCTGTCCCGGTCACAACAGACTTGGTACATCAGTATGTCTTGTTGTGTGGTAGCAGAGGGAACAGTCTGGTTTGAATGATTAGTCCGCTGATATTCAGGGTGTTCCTCTGACACCTCCTGGTGAAGAAGTATTGGATGGCTCCAGCCTGTTAGTACACTGGGTCTCCTCCACCAAGTTTTATAACACCTTAACATCTAATTTCTTGCAGGCATCATACCAGTGGTAATGCAGTAATTCAGGATGCTGTAAGTGGCTTAGCTTTGTACTTTTCCACATGTTATTTTCTGTATGTCCAATTCTCATATAAGCCCCTAAGTCTCGTCGACAACCCCTCAACATACTTCCTCCATGCAAGTGTCACTAAAAAGCCTGATTCCTAAAAAATTGACTTCATTTGGAACATACAGTAGGTGGGAGGTAATGCAATTGTAAAATTTGCAACACAATGTAATTTACAGGTGCACAACCTGCACATGAGGGTTCTCTCAAGAGCAACGAGACAAGGTAATTTTTGCCAATTACTAGCTGTCTACCCTGTGTAGCACTGTACCAATTTGCACTGCCCCAAACAGGTCCTCCGGGCATAGCCGGAATGCTGCAACCAGGATATGAACACTGGCCACCGTATCACAGTTGTTTGCTGCATATTTGTTGAGGTTCTGGCCATGCTATATTTTCTGAGCCTCTTATGTCCACCAAGAAACGTAACTTTTGCCCCTGTTGACATAGCTCAGGTGAACCAGTAGATCAGGAGTGGGTACTAAGCACACACCCCTGTGGGGCCCGTGTGTCGCGGGCCAACAGAAGATGGGTTGTTTCAGACATTCACCACCTGGTGGTGTCTCATCAGAGGTTCTAGATCCAGGTGCAGAGGAGCCTGTTCGTTCCCAGATTTCTGACCTTCGATTGTTGATGGTTGTGACTACTACAGAAGTCCATGAACACTATTTTCATGTAGGTATTCCACTTTTCTAGGTGGCAGTGTGCAGTATTATAATATCATAATTATAATAGTGGTATATTTTGTTTTGGTTAGGTGTCTCACATATATGACTACATCTGGAGACTATTAATGGTTCTTGTGTTGGATTTCTGATCCTGAAGGCATTAGAGAAGGGCAGCCACATACTCCATTGTAACATCAACAACCACTCTGCACTGTCACCCTAATCGCTCAGGCCAGTCACGTAATCCTTTCAGAACAGGTCAAATCAAACAGACTTATCTTCATTCAAACATTACATCTCCTTTATTATCCCTTGTATTTCTTCAGATTTTTTTTCCCTGGCTTGGTGTCACCATTTAGCGTTTGTTAAATCATTGTTCTTGGTTCCTTTTTTGTTTTTCTCCACTGAATGACCCAGCCTCTCAATGGTATCATTGGGAATCAATTTTCTGCATGGAGAGTCGTGACATTAAAATGCAAAAGGGTAAAGAGAGCCACAGGCGAGACACTTAGCGGGGCAGATTTCACTCAATCTGTCGGGGGCAGACTTGCCGAGACTGCAGAGAATGTGTTCAATCCTCAGTCGATGTTTGTCAAAGGAAATGTTTTCTGCAAATTTCTTCCGACATTATCCAATTTACTTCAGGCATCTTTTTCTGCGTCCGCTATAACAGTTCCCCAGGCATTCAAACATTCTAAACTTGTTTCAAACATGACCATTGCTGGATTCTGCAATCAGATAAATTATTACTGTACCCTGTACTTGTCATTCATTTTGCCTGATGGGCTAAAAAAACTGATATTTCAAACTTATTTGTATTTTCTACATGATCTGATGAAGTGAAAAGTATCTAATTTGAGGTAATGCACTTCCTTGTAAAATGTATATTTTTTTTTATAAAAATATATACAATGATTACCCTGTCAGAGTTTTTCAGGGCTTCTCTGTCCAGCTTAGTTCCAAAAATGTAGACATGTTGCAATCACTCGCTGACATCTAGTGGCAGTCCATTGTACTGTCAAAAAAATTATTTAGAAAGAGATGCTGATGATGTTACCACAGCAACCACCTGAAATTGCATTAGCTTCTCTCTCTCTCTCTCTCTCTCTCTCTCTCTCTCTCTCTCTCTCTCTCTCTCTCTCTCTCTCTCTCTCTCTCTCTCTCCCCTGTCTTGTACAGCAACGCACAAAGCTTTTTTGGAGCAGTTCC
>JACXGM010002107.1:0-49169 GCA_016801145.1 Umbra pygmaea | reverse complement strand
TTTTTTATGATAAATCCCCCCTAAAATAGCCCTAGTGATGTCACTGGTGCTAACTATGTTTTGCCTGACAGAATGTATTTTTTTTATGATAAAGCCCCCCTAAAATAGCCCTAGTGATGTCACTGGTGCTAACTATGTTTTGCCTGACAGAATGTATTTTTTTTAATGATAAATCCCCCCTAAAATAGCCCTAGTGACGTCACTGGTGCTAAATATGTTTTGCATGACAGAAAGTATTTTCGACAACATTACACACCTGAAACATGATACTCACAGCTATCGGGTAAGGTGTTCAAGATTTATTTATTTCAAAATAAAAGTCTGTAGATGTATCCTGGCATTTCATTTAAAAATACAGGTTTGTTACCCTAAATTATGCACTTTTTGTTTAAAGGTGCTCTATAGTTTTAAGCAATAAGGCACAATGAGGTGTGGTATGGCCAATATTCCACTGCTAAAAGCTATTAATATGTATGATGCATCGCAGAGTGCCTGGACACATTGCTTAGCTATGGTATATTGGCCATATTACAAAACCCCATACATTATCGCTTTTATAAAACAGAGTGCCTGGACACATTGCTTAGCTATGGTATATTGGCCATATTACAAAACCCCATACATTATCGCTTTTATAAAACAGAGTGCCTGGACACATTGCTTAGCTATGGTATATTGGCCATATTACAAAACCCCATACATTATCGCTTTAATAAAATATTTTCCAATGCAATTAGAGCAGTAACAATGTATGCCATGTAATACCCATGGTATACAGTCTAAAAAGCTACAGTATTCAGGATTCAAATTCCTAACATATTATATATTTTTGCTAATTAATTTTTGCTATTTTAACAGAAATTTCTCGCTTCAACATTTTTTGTCAATGGGTTCATGCCAGTGTAACGAAATTGAAATGGCTAGTCTGTTAGCGAGAGGAATGGATGGCATTTAAATCGGTTACATCTCTTTTCCTAATGCCTTGAGCACACCTGCAGCATCAGTCCACAAACTTTTATGCTGACACATTGCAAACACATCTGCCAGGCCAATTCCACAAATAGAAATCCTGCAATCCATCAATCAGACCCAAAACATACATCCAAGGTCCATTTCTGAGGAAGACCAGGGTGAAAGTAATTTAGTGGCCATATATGTCACCTGACCTCAACCCAATAGAACACCTATGGGGAGTTCTGAAAAAAAGATTGAGCATCATTCTTCATCCAGCACCCAGGCTCTGAAAGAGTTAATTCTCCAAGAATGGAGAACCATAAAGGGGGCAGTATGTTGCCAACCTTTTCACTCCATGTCCACAAGAGTTGGTGCTGTCCTTAAAAATCATGGAGGCCATACAAAATATTAGATTTGGTAGAAATTGTTGTAGGGTGTACTCATTTTTGCAACAGCTCATTTGAATACAATGTGTTATTTTCTTATCCTAATTATGTTGGCGACCAACCTTATATGTTCTTAATAAATGCAAATGTTTCACAGAACTCAATTTTGTCAAATTTCAGCTAATTGTTCAAAGGGGGTGTACTAATTTAAGCTGAGTACTATACTTTTTCACAAAAATTTACTTTTACCACATTCATCTTCTGTTTCACTGCTTTTTGCTTAATTTATTGTTACCATAGTAATAGATACCCCCTTGTCCTCAGTGGCACAAAAAGAGACAATAGCCAGGAGTTAAAGTGCCAACTTGCCACTGGCCCTGGTCTGTTTTCATTGGTAAATTGAAATTGAAGCAATTCTAACTGTCATTTGAAGAAGAAATAGGCCCTTTTTAATTTGATCGCAGCACTCACTTAACTGCATAACTGAACCAGATTGGAGGTTTTCCCGCAAGTGCAAGGACTTCTTTCGTCGCCTGGGTCTGCGGTCAAGGTTGCGGTTGCTGCAGTTTGTTTTAGGGCCTTGAATGGTGAAGATGAGAGGGTAAAAGCCTCCGGAGTCAATAGCTCACCACATTGCTAAGGTTTTGGAGCAAGCTATTGATTTCTGAGTCATGCCTCCAGAAAACATTATGTCCACCCAGTGAAAAGGTCATTAATATTCACATTCTCCTTACGGGAGGAGTTCCGCGCTGGATGGTGCGAGGGATTGGTGGCAGGGATTTTGCTGAGCTCCTGGTTCTTGGTCTTAGGCTGCCCTTTTGTAACTACTGAGTTGAGTATTTTTACACTGGACGAAAGCATTGCGAATTCAGAGCTGTCTGGACACATGTCAGAGGCCTCTCTCCTCAGTTCCTCAGGAGGAGGAATTTGCTTGAGCTTGATTGGATTTTCCAGAACTTCTGTGCTTTTCTATACATGTTAAACAAGACAAAGTGTGACTAGAAAAAGGAAATCAGCCAGGGTTTAAGGAAGAAGCTGCTTTGATTATCCTCAGGTGATCCTCATCTGTAGAATCTTAACCCTACCTACTGTTACCTTACATTTGTGTGCTCCGCCGGTGACCGTAAATCATACTGTTACGGATGGATTGATGGATTTCATTTAGTGGATTGGCAGAAAGCTGCTGCTGCAGCCAAAGCCGGCAATACATATTGGGAAATGATTGAGGATATAAACACAACAAAGCCTGGAGGCCTATTTTCAGTGTGGTCTTCTGAGGAAGATGGCAGTTGGGAAAGATTGAGTATATGCTGAATGCAATGACAAAACCTATCAGAATCACCAGTTACAAACCAAACAATTGTGTATAAATCACCTGTTGACGCATACACTCCAGTTACCCACTGACATACCAAATTGCCGGATTGGGGTCCACCTGTGGTAAATTCAATTGATTGGACATGATTTAGAAAGGTACACACCTGTCTATATACCTCACATTCCAAATTATTATGCAAATGATATTTTACACTAATTTTCCTAAATATTCAATGCAAATGACAGTCAGTATAATTTTCAAGTCACCAACCATTAGGGTATAAGTCGAATTTCATTGAACAAACCACCCAATGAAAAAACTCAAAATGCACTGTTCCAAACGATTATGCACAACAGAGTTTCAAAACATTTTATAGGTTGTAAAGAACTGAAAATTGTCATTCCGGCCCAAAACATCACTCCGCCACCTCATTGCTGATGTCACAGCCTTATTGGGACATGGTGGCCATCCACCAACCATCCTCTACTCCATCCATCTGGACCAACCAGGGTTGCATGGCACTCATCAATAAACAAGAAAATTAGTCTTCGTGTATTTCTGGGCACAGTGCAACCATTTCTGCTTGTGTGCATTGGTTAGGGGTGGCCAAATAGTAGGTACAACCATCCCCCCCACAGTAACTGAAGAGCACCCCCACCTACATCCCATGGCAGGGGTTCAGCCAGGGGGCGTAGCATCCAGGGCAGTCTCCCTAGCACAGCTGCTGATCGCTCCCCTGGGGGCGGGGCGACCCACAGCTCCCCTGGGGGCGGGGCGGCCCACAGCTCCTCCATCATATGCTGGACCAACCCCTCCATCCACCCGGACGGAGGTAGGCGCGGCTGCTCCAGCCACTCAGGAGGAGTAGCTCAACCCACAAAAGATTTCCTGGGGAGACCCCGGCAGTCGCTTTTCCTCTGGCCCTCAGTGCTCAGCTGCGGTCTCGTGTCCCTTGATGGCTGGTCAGGCATTCTGTCACAGTTAGGTGTGGTGTAGAGGAGAGGAGAGGGAGACCAGAGCAGGCAGTAAATGGTTGTTGCTTGTTTTTAATAGACAATCCGGGAAACATACATATATTGCAGTTGCAGGCCAACAGTTACTACAGTGCCTTGCGAAAGTATTTGGCCCCCTTGAACATTTCGACCTTTTGCCACATTTCAGGCTTCAAACATAAAGATATGAAACTGTAATTTTTGTTGAAGAATCAACAACAAGTGGGACACAATCATAAAGTGGAACGAAATTTATTGGATATTTCAAACTTTTTAACAAAAAAAACTGAAAATTTGGGCATGCTAAATTATTCAGCCCCCTTAAGTTAATACTTTGTAGCGCCACCTTTTGCTGCGATTACAGCTATTAGTTGCTTGGTGTATGTCTCTATCAGTTTTGCACATCGAGAGACTGAAATTTTTGCCCATTCCTCCTTGCAAAACAGCTCGAGCTCAGTGAGGTTGGATGGAGAGCGTTTGTGAGCAGCAGTTTTCAGTTCTTTCCACAGATTCTCGATTGGATTCAGGTCTGGATTTTGACTTGGCCATTCTAACACCTGGATATGTTTATTTGTGAACCATTCCATTGTAGATTTTGCTTTGTGTTTTGGATCATTGTCTTGTTGGAAGACAAATCTCCGTCCCAGTCTCAGGTCTTTTGCAGACTCCATCAGGTTCTTCCAGAATGGTCCTGTATTTGGCTCCATCAATCTTTCCATCAATTTTAGCCATCTTCCCTGTCCCTGCTGAAGAGAAGCAGGCCCAAACCATGATGCTGCCACCACCATGTTTGACACAAAATAAAAGTTCAATTTTTGTTTCATCTGACCAGAGCACCTTCTTCCACATGTTTGGTGTGTCTCCCAGGTGGCTTGTGGCAAACTTTAAACAGCACTTTTTATGGATATCTTTCAGGAATGGCTTTCTTCTTGCCACTCTTCCATAAAGGCCAGATTTGTGCAGTATACGACTGATTGTTGTCCTATGGACAGACTCGCCCACCTCAGCCTGTAGATCTCTGTTGTTCATCCAGAGTGATCATGGGCCTCTTGGCTGCATCTCTGATCAGTCTTCTCCTTGTATGAGCTGAAGGTTTAGAGGGACGGCCGAGTCTTGGTAGATTTGCAGTGGTCTGATACTCATTCCATTTCAATATTATTGCTTGCACAGTGCTCCTTGGAATGTTTAAAGCTTGGGAAATCTTTCTGTATCCAAATCCGGCTTTAAACTTCTCCACAACAGTATCTCGGACCTGCCTGATGTGTTCTTTGTTCTTCATGATGTTCTCTGTGCTTTCAACGGACCTCTGAGACTATCACAGTGCAGGTGCATTTATACGGAGACTTGATTACACACAGGTGGATTCTATTTATTATCATTAGTCATTTAGGTCAACATTGGATCATTCAGAGATCCTCACTGAACTTCTGTAGAGTTTGCTGCACTGAAAGTAACCATTTACTGAATAATTTTGCTCGTCCAATTTGTCAGTTTTTTATTTGTTAAAAAAGTTTGAAATATCAAAAATGTCATTCCACTTCATGATTGTGCCCCACTTGTTGTTGCTTCTTCACAAAAATTACAGTTTTATATCTTTATGTTTGAAGCCTGAAATGTGGCAAAAGGTCGAAAAGTTCAAGGGGGCCGAATAATTTCGCAAGGCACTGTATGCTCTCACAGGGGCATAAACACTGACAGCTAACATACAAGTAAAGAGCGTACACATAAACATCCAAACTTTAACAACACTCCTCACAAGTGTGAGGCCTGTCACGGGCCCATCAAATTCAACTCCACCCAACTCCCCACCACCTTAGGAAATTGAAATACAGACCCCTAGCACCCCCACATCCCTTTACCTACCCTTCCCCTTCCCTTCATAAACTTGTGAATCATCTCCCCTGTGACATCAGTAGCACCCACCACAACATCCACAACATCTACCCCTTGCCACCAGAGGCACAGAGGCTTAGACTGCTACACCAAGCTAAATTCACTACCTGCACAGTGAATAAAAGCCACCTGGACTTAGCTGAGAGGGGATTTACTGCACTCAAATATTTATATTTTACATTTATATGTTTTGGTGCATGTTATGTGTTTAATTCATAGAGACAGTGGTAAAGACAGAGGAGAATGTTCAGCGGTACATGTGCACTGTGGGCAGTGAGTCAGAACCCTAGACAACAATGGGCCACTTGGATCATGACCAAGAGTATTGATGGATTATGGCAACAACGTAACTAATTCATAGTTTAGTACATACAAACACACACAGCTGGAGCTTTCACATATGAGTAGGCCTACAGATAAATATTCCCCATCTAATAGCTGCTTTCCGACCAAGTAGTTACAGGAACGTAGTTATAGGAACAGTCCACTTCTAAACAGTTCTACTAACTACTCTCCCCCAAAACCGGTTTTGCTATTTGCATTCGCACTGGTCAAGTGGCCATAGGAACTGTAGGAGGGGTAAGAGAGTGACGCAAGCACCGCAACAGGCTTTTATAGCGTCGTCACTAGACTTAAGCATAGCGCCACATACAACAACATTTCACAGTTTAATGTTTGTAACACTGGGTGTATGATTGGAGATAAGTGTGTAAATCATCTTATATCTATGCTGATGATCTGGTTATTTTCCTGGTTCCTTCAGCAGCTTGCTGTTCGTTCAGATTACAAGGCTGAAAACAACATCCATTACAATTTAAAAAAAATAATGTTGTGTTGATAATGTCCTACAGAGTTCGAACTGCGGCGTTTAAAAACTAGGCTGGAGTCATAGAAATTGAGTAGCTACTTAACACAGAAACACAAAAGACGAAGGCTCCAGCATAATATGTAGTATATACGCAACAGACAAACGAAGACCTAAGAAAAGGGAAAAGGGAAAGACCCTGCGCTGGAGTAGGAGCTAAAAAGGTTATAGGAACGGCAGTGCAAGGAACTAAATAATCCCGCAATTTCTTCTATCGGAACACAAGAAAAAAAGGGTTATAGGAACGTTATGTTCTAGGAACTGCAAAAATCCCTGCGGTCGGAAAGCGGCTATAGAAAGCAGTGATCCCGGTCTGAAGTCATGGTTCCCTGATGGCCCGTATTTCTGTATACAGAGGACATCTCCTCACACCCAACAGGCCACCCTCAGCCCCTACAAGCTGACAGCCTCTTGGATGATACCATCTCTGCTGCATATCTCCTCTGTCTGTCAGTGAGGTATGGGGGGTTCTACCATGGTTCACTCTCTTTGCACTGCCCACACACACACGCCCGCACATGCCCACATGCCCACACGCACACCCGTCCACACGCGCCCACACGCACACACGCCCACACACACACACGCCCACACACACACACACACTAAGCAGAGTCACTACATATCATTGCTATAACATTAAATAATAGTTATACATTGTGTTTCCAAGGCCAGTGTTTACCAAGGGCATCTACTGTATAGAGCACCCTGAAGCTGTGGCTTCTTTTGAAGGTTTAAAGCAGTTAAGACCATGAAAAGCCCCAATGGGTGTTCCCCAAATAGAACCCTATTTCCTTTAGTGCACTTCATTTGAACACAGCCCTATAGGTCTGGTAATGAAGATGTGCACTACAAAGGGTATATGACTTATTTGACAGACATTTACCTGCAGGATGAGAGAAGGGCTCTTTACTCTGGTGACGGTAGACTACAGTACCAAGCGTTGGAGACAATATGAACCATATTCCCACTGGAAAAACAAGGGGGAAATGTTGGTTAATGCAAAAGGGCAGGCTGGGTAGAACTAGCCTGTTTTGTTACAATGTTTGTGCAGAGTCAACGTATCATACGCCCTTGCAGGGCCGGATGTAAGCACAGCCAAAATGTTGAACAGACAAATACAGGACTTAGGTGGAGAGAACACATTGTCTACAAAAGGGTGGATTGGGGAGGGGGCGGATAGCGGTGCATTATTCACAAACTAATAGGACACACTTCAATAGGATATCAATATTTAATTTGTTCATTTGCCAGGTTGTTGTTCAACGGATCCACTTTAACTGAGTGTATGATTTAATTTCAACAATTACCTCCAGTTTTGATTGCTGTTTTCAGCTGCCTGATTAGCGGTTATTTAGTAAATGATGGAGCACTCAACAAAATGGTTTGCTATCAAATTCCTTGTTTATTACCAGCTGATTTAATTCTAGTGCAGTCATTTAATTGGTCGTTGTTTAGATATCTACCTCCAAATTACAGGAGAAGGGGATAATGAAGAGGAGAAATTACTAATCAGATAATGTTATTAATAATGTTATGAAAAGTATTGGCACCCTTGAAATTTATCAAACTTGAATGCCAAAAATGAACATAAGCAATGACATATTTTGGGCTGAAACATAAGGGGGAAACATGTACCGGTATTATCATTTGAACACAATTATATCTCAAACGCAAAGCTCTTAATTGACAGATAGGATTCTGTGGAGATAGATAGTTAATGGCCAACACAAATCAGGTAATGAATATCAAAAATGCATAAACAAATCACAGTTTCAGAACTGGGTTATCCAGTCTCAGAATCAAGTGGTTTACTAAGGTAATGTCAATAAGTTTAATGAGCCGAACCCAAACAAATTGCAACACTTGACCTTTGTCAATTGTCATTGGATTTACAATTGAAATTGTATGTTGTTGTTCGATGAGACCAAACTCATTTGATTGTACACATTATCTGTATAATTAGTGACAAAAAGAGACTGTGCACAAGGATAAGCGCCTACTTACCCACAGTAAAACATGGTGGTGGATCAGTGATGCTTTTGGGCTGTTTTGTTTCTAGTGATACAGGGGCTCAATGGCTAAATGAATTCCATGAAATACCCTATTTTCGCCCAAGACCTGGTACTGTCTGCAAGCAGATAGAGACTTTTTACAATAAATATTTAGACTTCCATAAGAAACACACAGCTTGTATTGTTCTGATGATATGAATGGATAGAGGTTGAAGAGCTGACATGTGGACATCAACATAGTGCATGAGAGAGATTGTATTTGGTGAAAATCTTGCACAAAAACAGTTTCTTTTGGACGAGTGGCACCACTACATCTCTTTGCTTCTATTCTAAGCAAGCATATGTTGGTCTTTGTATTAACCTAGATGGCAATGACATAAATTCCCTTAGAGAGTCAGCTTAGACCTGGATTGTGAGACAGCAGGGTAGAAATAAAGCTCTGGCCTCATTGTGAACTGGGATTTGTTTTTGCTTTTCTGTGCTACCAGATGTCACCACTTGCTGGGGTGTTAAACATGAAAAACGGAGTGCGTGTAAACGGTGACCTGGTTGCTCCTGATGTTATTACTTGCAGTGTTGCATAAACATTTCTGTCAGGACACAACTGGGCCATGTTCATTAGAAACTAATCAGAAGTAAACAGATAAAACAGGGAGGGAACCTATATGAAACACTCCCTTTTTATGTTTCTATTGCAAAATGTTTGCCACGGTGTACCCTACTGAACACAGCCCCTGTATCACTGTGGGTGTCAGCCACTATAAAACATAAACTTATGCAAATATTGACATCTGTCTGTTTTTGCCCATGTAGTAAATGCTGTATGGATGTCTGAAACACATCTGTCATGTTTTCTCGTGGGGTAAAGGAACAGACCTTTTTATCAGCAGGGGACTATCGTTCACATAACTTCCAAAGAGGAAAAAAGGATTGCCTTTTTCTTTCCCCAGTTATCTAAGGGAGCCAGCTCAAGAATTGACTGAGTAAAACGGTAAAAGCAATTGCCATGGAACATCTAAGGGAATTGTTTTCCCCCAGAATGGAGTATTCACTTAGATTGTTGTTGTTTTATCTTCTCCCCCCTCTTTCTCCTCATAGCTCTCTCCCCCATCTCTCTCCCCCATCTCTCCCTCTCTGTGTCACTCTCTCGCTCTACTCTCTTTCCATGTAGAGTCTGTTAGGTGCACAGTGGTGGTGTGGGTTCAGGCAAAGGATTAGATGGCAAACAAACGCTTTTAATCCCTTGAGTCTGCCAGCCCCCCCACCCCCCGAGCCCCTTCGCTGCACGCTTAGTATTCAGCAGAATGCTACAGAAATCTAGTCCTTCCTCCCCTCACTACATCCAGTGTCTTTGTCTAAATATCAAATCAAGGGAAAGATGCATGCCGATGAGGCTCTCGTCGTTGGCTGTTATTTCTAACATATAAATAAATATATTTACACACACATGACATCTTGTTGTGCCAATAAAGATTTTGGCCTATCTATTCCATTGTGTTACTACCAATAATCCCCATTGCAACTGATCATGCTTGCTTATCTAATGTGAAAGAAACAGGTTTGAGAAGAAAAGAAGCAGTTGGTATCTCTGAGGGCACATTTTCATTGTTTTGTTTTTATTGTATGTTTGACCGCACCACTGAGGAGTCCTAGAAGTACCGTCAAGAGGATGCTGCTGTGGTATTTAGGGTACAGTCAATAGCATAGCCCTAGTAAGGGCCACGGGGAAACTCAAGTGTGACCAAGGAAAAGCATTGCCTGTCTCTGAGTTCTACAGTGGCTGCTAGTATTAGCTACATTTACAGTGAAATATAAGTAACTTACCTTGTAATTTACCTTAAGCAGACACTTTCACCCAGGGTGACTTACAGTATGGGCCATATTGAGATGTCAGAGGATTAAAGTTATCCATTGTATGAATGTTTCCATATTGATTGTTTATGTCCACTGAGTGCAGAAGTTGATAAAGACAGAGAAAAACATACATCTGTTTAAAAGGGAAAAATTATTAAATTCAGTAATTTGTCAAAATCGTTTGATGTAACTATGTGACTGTCTCACTCATCAGGCAGCTCTCTCACTCAGGGAGAACAGGGTCAAGCTAGCTCGAGTGCTATGTGACTGGGTTATATGGCTCTGTGCAGATGAATGTGCCTGATACAACTTTGTGAAATAATGACTGTTGCGTGAAAAAACTAATCTTATTTCATGAAGCCTCCAAATTGGAAGCATTGTTGCTTTTGGTACATAACATAGGCCTATTGTTTTCCTTTTATCCATTTTTTTAGGTTGTAATAATAGAGTTCCTATACAACGGGCTGAGTGCTGCCACCGTTGTTCAGCACTGAGCCCGTTGTATAGGAACTCTGTACTTTACACCCAAAAAAGTAGAAGAAAAACTTCAGGGTGTACTGTTAAATATATCGGTGCGACTCGGGAAAACACATGTTTTTAACTACTTTGGAGAGTTGACAAACACATTTACACATCTAAGTTCTAAGTAGACAGGCATACGATTATATCCATGCCTTTGTTGACGAGAAAAGTGTTTATTAAAAATTTTGTCTAAATTTTCTTCCAAGAAAATCATGCTTACCATGCGAAACGTAAAAGGTAATGTAATGACCCCTGTATCGTTCGAAGGTAAGCTCGACCCTTTTCTCCCTGAGTGAGCGAGCAACCTGATGAGTGAGACAGTCACATAACTTCAAACGATTTAGGAACATAGACAAATTATAGAATTTTGTAAAGTTCCCCTTTAATTTCACATTGAGTAAGCAGAATTAGCAATATATATATATTAGAGTTAAAATGTACCATGAGCATGCAGGTGCCAAGAATGGCCATATAAGGAAAAAATTACTTGCAACAAAAACTACTTACAAATAATAAACTGGAAAGGTATAAGGGAGGAGGGAATCCGGGTGCGGTGATGTTGTGGCCAGGTGCAGGTGAGGAAGAGATAGGAAAAACTGCCAAAACACACCTAGACCTTTGATGATCAAACCTTGATGATCTAAAAAGAGTATGACTATAAGCCGGAAAATCTTTTTTCGTTTACTAGTCTCTTATGATAGTCTCTTTCAACAGTTCACTTACAATAGCTATATGGCACCTGACCAGAAACTGGGGCAAACCATTTTGCTAAGTGGGGTTAGCACTGGAGTACCCAACCTTTTCCCGTCCACAGACCACAAAATCACATCTAAAGCTCTTGATGACAACCATTTGCCCATTTTAAGCTTAGTACAATACCGTGCTTTTTTGCTTTCCCCAATAAACCCACTAACTCTGTATTCTGACAATTATGATATCAAGCTTATGACTGGGCCTTTGTAGTACTCAGCGTTGCGTTCTCTCATAGGTAGAGTATGATGGAGGCAATTTCCTGCCCAGTACTGCCATAACGAATTCAATGTTTCTAACTTAATGAAATGGCTCGTGAAAATATGTAAAGTACATTTTTACTGTCAGGTCTTAGGCTGTATGTACTGCAATACAATTGCAATAGGTCATTATATTATTATACTGACCATGTCATTCCTAAACTATATCGGATCGTCTTCGCTCTCACAGAGTTAGGTCTGTGTGTTCTGAGCTGGCTGGGGTGTTCAGCTTGCGGAGCAGCACCCCTCCCCCAAGCCTCCGTGAAACAGGAACAACTCCTTTGAGAGAAAAAAAGCTGCACAAGTTTGGAACGTCTTGGAGAAACCCTTGTTGTCGCTTTCAGTATAATAGCCAGGGGTTGGGATTTATTTATGCGAAAACTGGATTTATTCTACTGTTCTTGTTTATAGTGGAAAATAACCCTTTAACCTCGTATTTCTCGTCACTTGTTTTGAAAATGGTCTACTTTTCACGGGATAATGATTGTTGAAAGCCTTTTTGTGTATGGAATAATTTGCCCTCACCGACGAGAGAGGATGGGACTCGTGGAGTTCTGTATAAATTATATTTGATATCGTGTTCAGTAGTGAAGGATATTCAGACACTATGGGTAAGGTAGGTTTTTAACACTGCACTTGTATCCTGTGTAGATTACTGATCAATGCCCGCTGTTTTCTCTATACTGTCATTAGAACCCTTGTTCGAGAAGCCACTCGTATTTTTATTTTATATGTCTCAACTTTTCAGACTTTAACGTGATATTTAAAGTTGTCTCTAGTGTAAAATGTACCCTATGCATTTGTATAAATAGTATGTTTAGCACATGCCGGTGGTTCTATTTTCGTAATGCATAGATATGTGGGGGATACAATTTAACGTTTTCTCCGTGTACTATTTATCGATCCCTTTCCACGCCATGCTAACAGAATCTCTTTCGCTTTCATAGTAAATCACTGCATGTATCCAGGTATACTGTACACGTGGTAAAATCATTGCAAAGAAATGTAAACGATAGAAACTTATCCTGCACTGTAGTTCATGATTTGCCGACTTGGCCTGAAGCTTTTTGTCAGGATCTGTGATCTCAATGGCTATGATACCCGACGGACTAGTGCAAGGCTCAATCCGCCATGGACTGACTTACGGTTTGCGAAGTGTTGCATTCGGTAGCCTATATTTTTTGCCCTACTTTCAGACAAAAAACTACCAAATAATATTTCTTCTGTTGTTTTTCCGCTCATTGGTATTCAAGGACTGGAACCTCTGCAACATATTTATGAAATTAGTACAGTCCATACCACCATTTAATGTTTGAGTACTTAGATGATGAATACTAGAATGTATACTTTACGTTGTACAACAAAACACATAAGATGAACAATTAGTTGGGGAAGACTTTCTACAAGTTTATTCCTGGTTCCCTCCTGTAGTTTTTCTGCAAGTCTGTCCTGTCCTCTGTCCACCTACATTGTCATTTTTTTCCTAGGGTAGGTTTGCTGGATCACAAATCTTGGCATATTTACTCCCCTCAGTTTAAGCAGAGTCAATATTTACAATACGGCAATCTTGTTAAAGTAGGCTATTTATGTGGAAGATGTGAATGATTCCCGGATCAATGGTGTTGGTCATCAAAATTATATTATGCGAGAGGATGTTATATGCCAAGTTTGGTAGTATAAACCTAGTATGTTACACTACATCTCCCTGCACACCTTAGTGCAGGGTTATTCAACGTCAGTCCGGTGGTGCCAAAACTCTTTATGGTTTGATCCTTGCCCTCTAATCAGCGACTAATTCAGACCTGGGACATGGGTGAGGGCAATTAACTAGCAGGTGGAAACAAAAACCAGAAGTGGTCTAGGTTCCTTAGGACTGGAGTTGCCTGCTGCCACTATTGAACATAAGTTTAGCTGAAAATGTATGTTCCAGTCTCCACGGCTACACAGCAATATGTTACTACTTTAAGTCTTCCAAATTAGAAATTTGATTTGTCAAACCAGGAAGTATCAAGAAACAATAGCGGAAAACAGGACTCGAATTTGAAACATATCTGCAATTGACAAAACAACACCGGGTCTGAGACATTTTACTATAGAAATACAGTGATGTAATGAATGGCTAGCATCTGTTCCTTCTGGTATAGGCTGACAACAAAACACTCACTTTTTTCTAGCCATTAAATTCCCACACAGGCAATGTGAGCTAGCTCACAAAATATTGCAGGACTACAGAATGGACAATGTTGTCATCTTGGTCCAAGTCATAACATCATAACAAGTCTCTTTAGCTATGGCTCTTTCCTTATTATTCTTACTTGATTACTGGTACTTGTGGATTTGCACTGATATGGGCGATTTTCTAAACTTCCAAAGAAACATAAACTCATTTTCTGACAAACACTCATCACAGTTTGACAGGTCTAAAGAGAAATGTGTCCATGTGACTTTTTTCTATGTTTTAGTGGTGGTGTTGGAGGTCAAGGATGATTCTTGCTGTTGGCAAGAGGAGGTTAACTCTCTGAAAGACCTGGATTGCTTCATGAAGTTGTAATTGCAGAAGTAGATTCTTCAGATACAGTTGATTATGAGGATATATCGGTATGATTTTATTATTACTGCGTTTGTTGCTCATTAATTGAATGCTTCTAAACTGTTCACAGTAATGAACATTGAGCAACATAGGCAGTAGTAATCAATCATAGTGATTTATTCTATTGAATCTACTTCTATAAAATATATTGCCTCAAAATCATTGACCATGGGTCTACCTGCCAGTGAGCACATTTTATCAACAATAGCTCATTTTCCTCAGATACATACCTTACAGCAGCTGGCTGAAGGATAATGGATTAATGCATGTTAGCTACCTCAGCAACAACTAGTTTGCTAGCTAGCTTGTGGTGAAAGTCTACTGGCTGACTCAGTTTTTTTATCATTATTACTTTTTAAACATTTTTTGTGATTTAGCAGTAGCTCTTATCCAGAGACATTACATACAGGGACACCCCCCTGGAGCAACTTATTGTAAAGTGCCTTGCTCAAGGAGAAATAGGCTATTTGGCACAGTCAGGATTGAAGCAGCAACCTCCTGATTACAAGTCTGACTCCCTAACCACAGAGCCATCTGATGACCAGTTAACATTTTTATTGTGCTACTTTCAATAACTCTTAAACTTTCAGCCTGGGTGTTTACAAAACCCAATGGTTGCTGCACCACTTTCTCATTAAATGTAAATGCGGAAGTGTATTTACATATTATGTAAACGATATTTAAAAGAAGTTGTTGCCCCAATTGTTAGTGTAAATACGCTGCAAGTACAAAATCATATTTGGGACACATTACCAACAGTTTTCTCACTCCTATATTCTGTCCTCATGCACAGAAATAATGCTAGTAAGTCTAATAAAAATGCTGCCAAGCCAGGACAAGGTCCTACATCTGAAGGAAAGGGGGAAGCACACAGAGGCGTCATGCCCATTGAAACTGAGGGACGTGCCCCCTCAGATTTTTGAGCAAAGTGGATTTTCTTTTTAATATCTGTATTTGAGGGCACATGTTTGCATGTGTTGTGCGCACTGTGCCCCCTTAAAAAAAATTGGTGCATGACGCTTCTGGAAGCACATGAGGCTAAGTGCACATAGCAAAGGGTTTCCATGTTCTGGTGTGATCCATTTTAACATGCATTTATGTGTTTTCCAACAAAAGAGCTAAATCAGCATATTCCAGAGTTTTTTTGCTCCAACATTGTTTTTTGTTTGTATATATGTGAGCAGATTTGGGGAAAATTTGCCCAGTTCTGTTGAGTCTTCTTTGCAAGTGTTCCCGGAAGTCTCCCAATGTTGCCTTAATGGATTTAAAATCTCTGACCTTTTTTCCAGGAAGAAAAGATACACTTTGTGCTGAGAAAATACAACTTCCAGTAAAATTTGTCTATCTTTTACATACAGTCATATGCAAAAGTTTAGGCAACCCTGAGAACTTCCATGATTTTTATTCATAAATGATTGTGTGTTTGGTTCAGCAATTTCATTTTGATTTATCAAATAACTGAAGAACACAGTAATATTTCGGTAGTGAAATGAGGTTCATTGGATTAACAAAAAATGTGCAATATGCATCAAAACAAAATTAGACAGGTGCATACATTTGGACACCCTTGTCATTAAGTTGATTTGAATACTTGTAACAACCTAGCACTGATTAATTGGAACACACAATTGGTTTGGTGAGCTCATTAAGCTTTGAACTTCATAGACAGGTGCATCCAATCATGAGAAAAGGTATTTAAGGTGGCCAATTGCAAGTTGTTGTTCTCTCTGACTCTCCTCTGAAAAGTGGCAGCATGGGGGCCTCAAAACAACTCTGAAATGACCTAAAAACAAAGATTGTTCAACATCATGGTTTAGGGGAAGGCTACAGAAAGCTAACGTAGAGATTTAAGCTGTCAGTGTCCACTGTGAGGAACATAGTGAGGAAATTGAAGACCAGAGGCACAGTTCTTGTTAATATATTATATATATCAATATATCAATATTGGAGAGGCAAAGGCGAAGGATGGTGAGAATGGTCAAAAACAGCCCACAGACCTACTCCAAAGACCTAAAACATAATTTTGCTACAGATGGTGTCACTGTGCATCGTTCAACAATTCAGTGTTCTTTGCACAAGGAGAAGCTGTACGGGAGAGTGATGCGGAAGAAGCCTTTTCTGCACACACGCCACAGAGTTGCTTGAGGTATGCAAAATGGACAAGCCAGCTTAATTTTGGAAGAAGGACTGTGGATTAATGAAACAAAGATGGAGTTATCTGGTCATAACAAGGGGCCTTATACATGGTGGCAAAAGAACACAGCATTCCAAGACAAACACTTGCTACCCACAGTAAAATTTGGTGGAGGTTCCATCATGCTGTGGGGCTGTGTGGCCAGTGCCGGTAATGGGAATCTTGTTAAAGTTGAGGGTTGCATGGATTCCACTTAATATCAGCAGATACTTGAGAATATTGTAGAGGAAACAGTCACAAAGTTGGAAGTTACACCGGGCTGGATATTTCAACAAGACAACGACACAAAACACTGCTCAAAATCTACTCTGGCATTTATGCAGAGGAACAAGTACAATAATACCTTTATTTTTATTTTTTATATAATTTTTTTTATAATGTAGTGTACAATGTTCTGGAATGGCTATCCCAGTCCCCAGATCTAAATATCATTGAATGTCTGTGAGCTGATTTGAAGCAGGCAGTCCATGCTTGGCAACAATCAAACCTAACTGAACTGGAGATGTTTTGCAAGGAGGAATGGTCCAAAATACATTCATCCAGATTTCAGACACTCGTTACAGGCACTCATTACAGTCTAGAGATTGTTTTTTCTGCTAAAGGAGGCTCAAATAAATATTGATGTGATATTTCTGTTGGGGTGCACACATTCATGCACCTGTCTAATTTCATTTTGATGCATATTGCACACTTTCTGTTCATCCAATAAACCTAATTTCACTACTGAAATATTACATCAATATATTATGTCCTTTAGTGATTTGATAGATCATAATAAAATTGCTGATCCAAATACCCAATTATTTATAAATGAAAATCATGGAAATTGTCAGGGGTGCCTAAACCTTTGCATATGACTGTATGTGCATTATGTGTTATGTTTAAGGATATTGAAAATACAAACCATCAGAGCAACAAACTGGCACACCAAGATAACAAATTCAGAGTACTTTTCATTAGACATTCTCAGCAACCAGCGCTTCAAAGTACAAACAAGCAACTGTCCACATATAAAATTATATTAAACATTTTGTCCACAATGTGGAGACTATTGCATCATTTTCAGGCAACTTCTCACAGACTGATCATCCCTGAAGTAACCATGGAAACAGTGTAGTATTTAGGCAAGGTTAGGTATTTCCTTGCTGTCCTTTCAGAAGTAATGATATTTCATCGTATCTTTCAGTAGTTCATTTATTCCAGTAGAAACTAAGGGTGGTACGGTTCACAAAACCCACGGTTCGGTTTATATCCCGGTTTTAGGGTTACGGTTTACGGTTCTTGTTGTTATTTATTCTTTTAATCTTAACACTCCAGAAATATACTTCAGCATATGATATATAGCTTAATTATCCACAATTAGGATACAATATTAAAAAATAGTTATGATATATTCATGCAGAAATGGAATTTGACTTTACTTTAAGCACATAATTGGGACCATCTCTGAGGAAAGCTAGGTGAGATTTTGATACAGCAAGAGGGAAGACGTTGATGATTTCAACAAGCTTTTCATCTATTTGGTGTGTATTGCCATTTACAGGAAATGCTGTGCCTTTTTAGCACATGAAGATTGAAATATTACAGAACAACAATTGAAATAAATTGCATTTATCAAACTGCCAACGTCGGCTCACTCGCTGCCTCTCAAAATCTGACAAAAATCTTTTAATCTGACCTTTGTCGATGTGAAATAAAGACAGATTCAGAAACTGTATGGCCTATTTCTTGCTTAAAATGTTTTCAGAAACATGTTTCCGTGAACTATATTCGTAAAATATGAGATCGTATTCAGAACGTAAAGCCATTAGTCTCTTTTGAAATCCGGGAGCAGCTAGACCCACATGACGCATTCGTCCAATCAGCTGCCATGTGTTGCGTTTGTGACACTCATCCCGCTCCTCATTTCTGGAAAGTGTTTTAACATAAGTGTTGAAAGTGGACACAATGGCAGTAAGTGGTTTGTGCACATTATCAGTGTACCGACGAACCGTGCGACACACACAAGTGCCTTGCTCAAGGACACAATGTAATTAAGCCCAGTTGGGAATTGAACTGACAACCTTCTGAACACATCTGACTCCCTAACCCCCGAGCCCCCCTTATGTGTAGCAGCCTTTTTTCTGAGTTGAAAACCATTGCCGTCATGGCAAGAAAATGAAATAAACCCCCGAAATTTTGACAGAAATTAATTTGCTTGCCACTTCGATATCTGTCTCAGGGGCGTCGGACTGGGGTTAAAACAATACTGATTACCATGGCCCAAGGGGAGGGGGCCCTTGAAAAGTCTGGAATATATTTTATTTTACCTGGATATTATCATTTTCTAATTAAATTTCATAATGCATGTCAGATGAAATGTAAATTTAGTGTATTGGCTGAAAAACCTGGTTGATTTAGATAAAATTAAGTACACTAACAATTCTGTTTGCGTACAACACACCATTATAATAGACTAATTTGAAACATGTTTAATTTTAAATTAATAGGCTATAATGTCTAATTAGCAATAATAGGCTAATCAGTGTCATAGGTAGCTTGGTAGTGCAATTTTCTTGGGGGGGGGGGTTGAGGAACATGGGGGCCCATCAGGACCAGGATCTTGTGCTACGCCCCTGATCTGTCTGGTTACGATGCTGTTCGTAAAGTTGTCTTAAACTGGCAAATGAGTTGTGCCGAGGTGCTTATGTGATTTTTTTTAAAAAACAAATTATCTTTCAAAGTCGATAGACACTTGAGAGAGTAAATGCATCAAATCTCCCGGACCCCACAAGCTCCAAATGAATGCTTCATACCGTTGGAAAGACGAACCTCTGCTGGAAATAATGAGGTGGGGATTGTAATTATTAATTATAAGATATTTTTCTAATTTCGTCCTACTTATAATATGTTGATTTATCATAGTAAATAATAATCAAACTGGGGATTGAAAACTGCGTTTTTGAATGCCAGTGTTCCTGGTAAAGCCTCATTCTGTGCACTATTGAACCAATCGAGCGCTTCAGTGGATTTATGAAGTTCCAACACTCACTTGCATTTGTTTATAGTTTAAAATGATACTGACTGTTCAAAAGACAGATTCACACCTTTTATAAATCATAATAACTGACAATGGTAACAAATATTTCCATAACTAAAAAATATTTTATTCCAAATTGACAATTTTAACACAATAGACCTAAATGTATGCTATAAAACATGTGCAAAACCTATGCTCATCTCTTTAGTAAGGTGCAAAATAGGGAATTTTTTGCCTTGCTTGGACCTGAGATGGTAAAATTATTGTCTACAAAACAATTATAGAAACAGCTTTTACATAACATAGTTGTAAATAGCCTTATAATAAGGCCTGTTAAATAGTAATTTTGTTGCTTTATGTATTTTTACCCGTTTATGCTTATTTTGACATGAACTGTTTTTGATTAATAATGACTTTTGCTTCTTATGTGCGCAATGGTAGTTGAAAAAACTATAAAAGTAAATAACGTAGTGGATCAATAGTGAAACGTTTAACAAATTAGCATCCCCGAAGAGGTACAAGTTTAGCATATGTTGTAATACTTTAATAGTAAGATCTGGTTTGTTTTTTAAATTAGTTTTGCACTATAACTCTTTCTGTTTGTTTACTTTAGCACTGCCAGGTAGTGTTATTGAGCTTGTTAGATTAACGTTACCTCTACCGCGTCTGCTCTACCACAAATATTAATTAGCCAGCTAGTTCAATACACTTGTTGTGCAAAGTTGAAGTGGATTTGATTTTATAAACCAAGCTGGATCACAACAAAACACCGGCTATTTGATAAAAAAGAACTACCTGCTGTGGGAGAAACTATTCCTCATTTCAAAATGCAACGCATGCTATTATTATGTAGCTTACCCTGCTGTTGATTCCCCTTCGCTTATTGCTCAAATCCAGCATCGGCGCTATTGTGGGGCATTCGAGGGTCGTGCCCCCCCTAGCAGTCATTGATGCCCCTCCTACCACAGGCCATGGCATGGTAAAAAAATATCCCTTTTAGTTATTTTAATATTAGATGTGCAAACTGTAACTTAAATAAAATATACTAAACGGGGAGAACGCATCATTTTAGTTGTGCATGCATAGCAGGTTACTATGCTCATTGGTCACTGAGTAAACTTGTTACTGTACATTTGATTTCTAATGTTAAGCTACAGCGCACAGAATCCATTTCAAGTTGTTGGTTGGAATCGAAAAGAATAGAACTAACTGTGTGTCCGTCCTCATAGGCAGATAGTTATATTTCTACGTAAGTACTGAGATTCAGTAATTCCTCCTCAACTGGCTATCTGAATGGAATGCTTTCAGTCAGTTCCGTATATATCATGTGTTTCATGTAAATACTTGGAAAATTAATTATTTAAGACTCACTAATTCCATTCTATGAAGGCAAAGTAGGAGTCTAGTCTTTATATTCTTGTCTATGTCCCAAATCACATTGATTGTAGCCTATGTTAATGAGCCCTCTCACCAATCTGAGTTTAAATATGGTCAGTAGAAGGAACCGATAACCGCATACTCCTATTGCCTCGTCTTTGTTGCTTCCATGATTTCCTTTTAAATGTTTCCTATATTAAATGGGAGATACAAAATGACAAGCCAGCTGGAATCTGCAACTGTCTTTGTCTCTCTCCTGCCCGCGGTGCATTCCCAAATTAAGTGGAGTAAAGTTACATCTGCTACGTGGTGGCATGAAATGGAAATTAACATAAAAAAACTAAATTCTCTAATGAAATAACAATTAATAATAATAAAGAAAAATGTATTTAGTTTTCGATCAACATTTCTGCTATGTTGGACAAAGTATGTGAGCGGTGCGGAGTGGGAGCAAAGCGAGAGCGTGTTTGATGTTTGAGCGGTCCAGAATGCCCATATAGTGGCCACGACTAAAGACTCTTTATGGAATTTGAAAAGATATAGGCCTATCTCTCGCAAGCACAATAGTGAATACTGCATGCACATGCGAACAGAAAGAAACTAGGTGCGTATCTACTGGTTAGACCGAGTTATAAAATGAGCAGTTAAAACATTTTGTTCATTCTTTTTGTATTACATTAGGCTAAATGCCCAATATTTTTTTATCTTCACAATGTATATATAGAAAATAGATAGTGCCTACAGTATATCTGTAAAATGAGATTGCACTGTTTTTTGTAACTGTTTGTTTTCTTCATGTACAGGGTCACACTGTCATTAAACAACGTTATAACAATTCAACACGATTTAGTTTCAATATTTCAGTGATGGACATACATGTTCACACAATGGATGGGCTTTGTTAATATTGTAATATGACTTAAAAAATTATTGGAGTTAATTTGGAGTGTCGTTATTTTTCATGTCAGCGATGTGCTTGCTTGAGCGGAGCAGTTGAAAAATGTGTGGAGTGGTGGAGCGGAGCGCAACAACTGCTCAGTGAGCGAGGAGCGGGATTTCCAAATGCTCAACCTGGTTCACATGCTCTAGTGTTGGACTATGTTGCCACTGCATTAAAATATTTCTGAAATGGCAGTGCCACCCCGCTGATGACCCAATGCCCCTCCAGTAGATCTGCTATGGCGCTGACTCTGCTCAAACCTTTTTTCTTTCAAGTGCTCCCTCATTACGGTGTTGCTCCAGTGCAATGCCATTTATGTTTTACAGAGTTTGCACATAAAACTTTTTTGTTAAATTAAATTGAAGTTCTACCATAATATCCAAGATTTCGGTCAGACAGTTTAAAACGTAAGTGACATAGCTATACCACACAGCGAGCAACAAAATAGACCCAAAGTATCGATAAGTATCGAAATTTGTTGCCAACCAGTTTAATAATCGATTTTTATCGATATCATTGATTCGTTGTTGCAGCCCTAAATGAGACCACAATTCAAAAATTTCTACATCATGATAAATTGCATAAGGCTTAAATCTAGCGATTGAGATCATATAGTCATTATGAAAATGATTATTACCTCAGTAAATCAAGTATATTATGTCTCTTATTCTCATAGACTATTACAGAAACCAAACTCTTTTGCAACTTGGCTTATCACCCCCAGCTGAAATTCAGATTGAAGGCAGGTTTAAGGGACTTCCTCATTTTGCGTAAATTTGCCAAACCGGATGCTCACCCTGTGGTCTTTACTGACAGATGAATTAGCTAATGATTATTCAGTATTCCCAACTGATAGAAATGAGTGACAGTTTTTTTTCAACTTTCTCCGCTACATACACACACACACAACATGCACTGCGCAGAATGAAGAGGGAAGAGCATGTTTGATTTGCAGACTTTTCGGATAACTCTGTGAACAATAAAAGTTAGAAATTCCTAATTTAAATGTAATCTCATGGCCAATACACTTGCGTTTTGAGAACGCAAGACATTATTTGTTCTGCGTTTTCATTTATTTTTCTGCGTAAAAAAACGTCCTGCATTAACGCAACCTCTGTAAAAACATTACAGACAGGAAGCAGGAAGTGATAATGCTTGGGGGCATGCCAATATGGATTGTGCAGTGATTTTTTTGTCATGGATACAAAAATAATAGTTTCAAAAAGTTTGGGTTTGACTCATTCATCTTGTAGCCAAGTGTCTTCTGAATCCAAAACTATAAGGTACTTCACTGTAGAACAAAGTTTGACCCTTTCAAAGGCCGAAATATCAACATAGTGCCAGGTGGACTTCAACCCCCTTAGACCTTGAAGGGTTCATTATATTTGAATGACTTTCCATATGGACTTTTGTCTTTATTCGCAGGTGTCTGTGAGTCTGCTAAATGATCTTGAAAGAAACAGTAGTGATTAAATTCAGAGAAGTCAACCAAAGCAATGGTGTTAGAAACATTTAAATTCTGTAGGCTACATGTGTAATTGTGTGGGGGGAGGTAATTTAATGAAATAACATTTCCTATTTTTTCACGCATAGCTACGGTATATATCGCCTGGATTAAAAAACTCAATGTGGCCCTCAAACAGAAAAGTTTGCCCACCCCTGTTGTAGCATCAGCGAGTGGCTTCACACTGGGGCAGCTAAAGCGTGTTGTTGTATTACTATGTTCTAGATAACTAACGTGGACAATGTATTCTAAATTCAATACCAATTTCAAATAGGATAGCAGCCTGCTTCCACTGTTTACATGACTGAATTGACCAATGTAACGAATATCAAGTTGACTGATACACAACCCATTATTATATTTTTCACTGAAACTAAGACATACACCCCTAGTAACCAGTCCTTTATGATTTTCTATCATAATAGGATCCTATAGGACTCATGAAATTAAAATTGTTTTAAGAAGCTAAATTATAGGAATTTGTTTGTGCTTTTTTATAGTGAATAGGAACCAATCCAGTAAGACCTTCTGCTAGCCTTCTATCAAGAGACTTTGTATATGGTTGATATGGTTCAAAAGAATGTTTAGAAAATCCAAAGTAAAAAAGTAGATTTGTTTTAGCATAGCTTGTTCTACACATTGTCGAGAGTAAACAGGGTTCAGATGACAGTGCTAACCGAGGAATATTGTTATACACAGCACATCTTAGGTTTGCTTTGTAATGCACATATATAGTTATCATGTACATTTATTATTTAAAAAGTATGTAATACAGTAATAGTTTAAAACATTTTCTTTGTTCAGTTCCGAATAAAAAAATGGACATTAATGTAAACAAAAAGAACCATTAATACAATAAAAACTACTAAATATCTTGTGTTTTATAAAACAAGACAGTATTTGGCCTCCATTAGAATGCATTTCGCATTCATATACTGCAAAGTAATTTTTTCCAAGTACCGTAGTAACGTGGTAAATTGTGATCATTTGAGGTTTATTACCTTTCTTATACAGATGACGGTTAAGGACAAACAGGAATATCCAGACCATTTCTTCCTCTATTATTTGTTTCAACAAAACAATTAACAGAAAGCAATGGCACCTTAGGCCTTTCCTGACACTACAATTCTGGTAGTAACTAAATTGCAGCTTGTCATGCATCGGGGATCCGTCTATACCCCAACTTTTCTCTCCTTAGGCATTACCACATCTCTTCTTTTGACTTTGGCTACTTTTTCTTTCACCAGTTCTCCAACTTTTAATTATGTTAAGGTAGATGTTTTGCTTTGGCCAGTCTTTATACTGTAATTGTTCAATCTGCAGACTTCCGCTCCAAGTAGGTGTTAATAATGTTTTGCAGTATTTGAGGTGTTTACAGTGCTGGAGGATAAT
This sequence comes from Umbra pygmaea, assembly GCA_016801145.1. Classification (NCBI taxonomy): domain Eukaryota; kingdom Metazoa; phylum Chordata; class Actinopteri; order Esociformes; family Umbridae; genus Umbra; species Umbra pygmaea. The sequence goes on along the minus strand of JACXGM010002107.1, from coordinate 24,344 downwards.
TATTGTGATTATTTTGTGATTTTTTTCCCTAAATTATTCTCCCCTTTCAATTTACTATAATCCTGCCTTGCCGGCAGCTCTGCAACTCTCTGGACAGATCTGTGGGATACAAGTATTTCTTCACAAGACAACTTCTGTGTGAGAAATTAGATGCGTAAACTTGCCACCATTCCAATGGTTCAGCTTCATGGTCTGCTGCCATCATCAGTGCAGCTGTTGCTCAGTCTCTAAGTGCTTTTAAGGAATGTGCACTGGTTTTAAGGGATGAAGTGCATTGATGAGGGCTATTGTGGTGAAAAGTGTTTCCAAGCTTGTTTGTGTCCTATTAGGGGCGTAAGCGATGTTTTTTTCATCACTAAATGAAAGCACAGTTATTGCCATTGTATTAACACTGCATCAAAACAATCTATAGTCTAGCTAGTTAACACAACCGTTGGATAATTAAGAAAACATAACTGTGTGTTTTCTACTGTTCACATTAACACGTTACTAGCTAAATAACAAGCTTAGCCATTTGTGTCTTTCACAAACACTTAGTTCTGTCATTTTTGCGATCTCATAATAACTTCCAGACAAAAGCTACAGCATTAATATGTCGGTTGGTGATGCAAGGGTATTTTGACAACACCCGACATGTGCAATCGCATGTGATAACTTCATTTTCCCCCTCCTTTTTGTTTTAATGGAAAACCGATAGAAAAATGTTGCAGGGGTCCCGGTAGCATAGTGGGCTAAGTCGCTGCATTGCAGGACATGTATAGTTGGTGAACGTAATCATCCTGTGCACGATCTTACTAAAGGCTTCCGTGTTGGATTCGTAGTGTGAAAAGAATCGGCGGCTGAGCAATATGTGGTTGGATGAACCATCTGTGCGCAGATCCCACAGATCTGTCCACTGAGTTGCAGAGCTGCCGACAAGGGCAGGGTTAGTGGGAATAAGGAAGGGAGTAAAATGGGGACATATTTTGAAAACAAAGTAAATAAATGCCCATGTAAATCTTGAGATTAATTAGCTGTTTGTCACATCCCTAAGTTCGTCCCAAGTTACGAGTTGCAATATTTTGATTGTGTCAAAACAGGGCCAAAATGTTTTGGCACGTTGCATATTGATTAGCCAATCAGAATGCATGATCAGCATCTCATGCTGATCTCATGCTGCAAATAATATCTCTGTCATTGGCTGCTATGGGCATAAAAGGAGAGAAAATCATGATGTGGCCCCCATCCTCCCCTGACCTCAACCCTGTTGAGAACCTTTGGAGGGTCCTCAAGCATAAGCTCTATAAGGGTGGGAGGCAGTTTGCATCAAAACAGCAGCTCTGGGAGGCTATTCTGACATCCTGCAAAGAAATTCAAGCAGAAACTCTCTGTAAACTCACAAGTTCAATGGATGCAAGAATTGTGAAGGTGATATCAAAGAAGGGGTCCTATGTTAAAATGTAACTTGCCCTATTAAGATGTGTTTGATTGAAATAGCTTTTGATTTCAGTAAATATGACCTCCTAATGCTGCAAATTCAACAAATGACCATTTTCAGTTCTTTAGAACCTATAAAATGATTTGAAACTCTGTTGTGCATAATAATTTGGAACAGTGCATTTTGAATTTTTATTTTTGAAAAAAAATACTATTCATCGTGTGATCAGTGTTCAATGAAATCCAGCTTATACTTGGTTGGTGACTTAAATTATACTGACTGTCATTTGCATTGACTATTTAGGAAAATCAGTGTAAATATAATTTGCATAATAATTTGGAACACGGTATATTACATTTTTATACTATAATTTCATTGCTTTTAATATGGTATATTAAAGATGCCTTTCACGACTTTAGGCAATATTTAGAACTATTTAGGACCCTAAGTTATAAAGAATGTGAATTTATGTGCCCTAGAGCTAAAACGGGTCCCCTCTCTGGACTTTCTTTTTCTGAAGTGTCTAGGTTTGTATTTTCTCTTGTTCTCCTGTGTATAGAGGATGTTTGCAGAGCGAGCACTAATTAGACGTCACCGTATAGCTCAGGTTTGATTGACAGCTGCGTTAGCAAACCATACGTCACAAATTTGTTTGGAATTCCCTTCCTGAAGCTTGGTAATGGAATGCCTACAATAGCCAAGAAACACAGTTGGGTTTCAAGCTAACTACAGTAAGAAGATGATTCTACTTAGATTGTGCATATAATATAGGCAATATAGTACACATCCAGACTAAAATGGGGGGCTAAAAATAGTTTTTCAGTTACAGTCTGCGATGTTCGTATCTTAAATAGGGCCTAGTGTCCAGTTTCTACAAATTACACAAAATCAACTGATAAAGATGTATTTTGATCCACATGTTCATGGATCAAGCCAGGTAGACATGTTAAAAATCCAAAAATGTAAATGAACATTGGGACATTTTTTTTTAGAGAATTGAGCAAGGAAGAAAGCCCCTATGCCAGTGGACGTTCTCATCGGCAGTCTGCTTCATCTGCCATTGATGCTTAGGCATTTGCATGGCAAATAGAAAATACCAGCAATTTAATTTTATCCAACTTGTTGCACTGTAAGGTAGCAAGTTTTTATAATTAATAAATAAATATATAGGACTAATAAAATATTGTTAAACTAATTAAACAGGAGACACTGTTGAATTGTATAATTATTAAGCTTACGTGATAAAAACAATTAGGGACCATACATTGTAGTACTAGTTACCTTATAAATTATTTACCATAATAAATGTACATATTATTCAGGCCTCTTTTTTGCCTTTCGACCATTTTGGTCACTGTCTTGAACTGCGTTTTGATATATCAGAAACGAGAGAGAAAGAAAAAAATTGTTTTGGGGAAAATCCTCACTCTTCCTGAGTCTAATCAGTTTGACATGTGCTTAGATATGTGAACACTTTCCTTTATTACAATACTATACTGTACTATACATTTGTCTTTATAGCTGTAGAAATTTAAGTTGTGACAAAACCCGACAAAAAAATTTGACATCTGAATCCGCCAATTGATCTTCAGTAGTCCCCACAGAGTGACATGAAAATTACTGGTTTTCAGTAACCTTCTCCACTACACACTAGGATTTTGTACCGAAACCCTGGTTCCACTATGAATGTTCTTGCATGAACCGGCGAAATGAAACGTACAGGTGCAACGTAATAGGACGAATATAGCCTAATACAAAATGGGCAGCTGAAACGTAAAAAAAAAAATATGTTGGCATACAATGTAAGTCATGATTTTAAAATAGTTTCCTGAGAAAGTAATTTGGGAGAACTTCTTAGTATATGGTAGTGCAAAAGAACAAGTTCGGAGAGGTGTCGTGTCTTGCCAGAGAAGGCAAATATGGTCATTTTTCTGCGAATGAACTGCTGAAGTTTGATTCTGGTTTAGTTGGCATACCAACTCAACATTTTTTGTTGTTGTTACTTGTAAATAGTGTAACTAATTATCGTAGTTGTGTGTTAGGTGACTTAGGTTTACTTATTATATCTTTAAGTACTTTAAAATGTTAATATATTGTTAAATTTAAATAATTTTCAATAAAAAAAAATATAAATCAGCCTTTCTTTAAGTTTTTCAAGAATCGGTTTAGGAATCTTTTAGGAATCTGAATCATTTTAATAGTATTGACATCGGAATCGTAAAACTCCAAACGATACCCAACCCTAGCATGCACACACCATGTCTGGCGCAGAAAAACTGGGGAGAGCATGTTTAATTTGGAGGATCAGACTTTTGGAACTCTGTTAAAAATAAAAACATGGAAGCAAATTGAATCTCATAGCCAATACACCTGTGTTTTCAGAACACAAGACAATATTTTACATTTTTCATGCGTAAAAAACGCAGAATCCTGCTTGTTACTTTGTATTTGGCTATACTTGGCTCCAGGATGAAATTAATTAAATTCATATACAGTTTGCAATGCTTATTGGGAAACAGATTTGGGGGAGCAAAGATTATATCTGGGGTATCAATGCCCCAATTTTCTCCGCCGTAGATCTGTGTCTGTTTTTTTTATGCGCAAATAAACACTTATCCCCAGATAAATGGCTTTCTCGTGTGGCTTTTGCACAGTCTTGTATGCTTCTCCTTTAAATTCTTTTTTTATTCATTTCTTTGCTGAATTCCTAACGTATTTGCATGAGCAAATTTTATGTTCTTTATAAAAGGTGCAATATGTAGAATTTCATTGAGTAAAAACAGAACAAATTTCTCTTTCAGTGCCCAAAGGTTTTTTCAATTGGCAAGCACCAGTCCTTCTTCTATATATCAATGTAACATTATAGGCTGTGCTTTTCTGTGTTATAAAATCATAATCTGATATAGACTACATTGTTATATATATATTTTTTAATATCAAGAAATACAGTGTTTTACAGTGTTTTTCAGCTGTAAGGTCAAAGAAGTTCCATTGTTTCGGCTACAATTTTACATATAGCTCCTTAAGCATGGTGCATCTTAGTTATTGAAATTGGTAAATTCTGTGGATCCTCCTGCAGCCCAAAAATAAAACCTCCCTAAAATCAGAAATCTGATTTCTCTTTTACTGTGCCTGTCAAAAAAGACATTTCTCCTCAATCCTTTAAAAAGTAAAATGCATCTCTTTCAACCAGACATGGCTTTTATTGATTGTGTCTTTTAAAGCAGCTGGATATCATAATTTATTTAAATTGGATTTCATAGGTCCCAACTAAGTGAAGATAAAAATAGTGAAGCATAATCAAAAATGGAGATCATTGAAACACAGGGAATGAAACAAAATAACCTTAGAGACTGGTGGAACTAAATGTAGCAGACAAACTACATTGGTGCAAATGGAAGCTAGGTCAACAATTACTTCATTCCTGAAACTGTGATAGTTTAGATTCCTGGGTGCCGTACAGATCTTAATGAGCCCAGTGACAGGCAAGATAAATGTGGAGAGATTTCAGGGTGGTGCAGCAAAACATAGGGGAGTTTATAGATCCAAGAGTGTGGCAGCTCGGTGACAGGGACCTCAGGTGGGTGGGTTAGGGGTTGAATACGAATATAAGTGAGTTGTAAAACATCTGTGGCCTGACATAAATACTCACCAAAAACATACAATCCTGGTACGGGTCCTTAGCAGGGGCCTGTTTAGGAGCTGAACAATCAGATACCCCCTTGTGCAGTTAAAGATTTGTTGGTTTTTACCATGTGACAACAGATTATTTTTTATTTATTTATCTATTCCATATGTTAGTGCAGAAGAAATCATTCATGTACACCACGTTCCAAATTATTATGTAAATTGTAATTAAGTGTCATAAACATGAAATATTTTGTTTTTCAATCAAACTCAAGGATGGTATTGTGTCTCCGGGATCACTAAATCAATCTCAGACACCTGTGATAATTAGTTTGCCAAGTGAGCCCAATTAAAGGAAAACTACTTCAGAAGGATGTTCCACATTTATTAAGCAGGCCACAGGTTTCAAGCAATATGGGAAAGAAAAAAGTTCTTACTGATGAGTGCTGTGCAACCCTGGATGGTCCAGATGGATGGAGTAGTGGATGGCCACCATGTCCCAATAAGGCTGTGACGACAGCAAGGAGGTGGCGGATTCATGTTCTGGGCCTGAATCATGGGGAGAGAGCTGGTAGGCTCCTTAAGGTTCCCAGAAGGTGTGAAAATGACCTTAGCAAAGTATATAGAGTTTCTGACTGACCACTTTCTTTGAACCGTGCCTTCCGTAGCAAAATCATCTTCATTTATGACAATTCACCATCTCATGCTGCAAAGAATACCTCTGTGTCATTAGCTGCTATGTGCATAAAAGGAGAGAAACTCATGGTGTGGCCCCCATCCTCCCCTGACCTCAACCCTATTAAGAACCTTTGGAGCATCCTCAAGCAAAATATATATGAGGGCGGGAGGCACTTTGTATCAACAAATGACCATTTTCAGTTCTTTACAACCAGAGGTGTCATGGACCTTTTTTAAGGGGGCACAGTGTGCACAACACACGGAAACGTGCACACAAATACAGATATTAAAAGGAAAATCCACTTTGCTCAATTATTTGAGGGGGCATGATGCCTTTGTTTACAACCTATAAAATGTTTTGAAACTCTTGTGCATAATAATTTTTAAAAGTGCATTTTGAGTTTTTATTTTTGAAAGAAATACTGTTTTCTTTGGGTGGTTTGTTCAATGATATTGAACTTATACCCTAATGGTTGGTGACTGGAAAATTTTACTTACTGTCATTTCCATTGACTATTTAGGGAAATCAGTGTAAAATATAATTAGCATATTCATTTGGGAGGTGGTGTATTAAACCTACATTTAAAAGCATATAGTGCAGGTGCAAAAATAAGTGAATCCCAAGTTGCATTGACAAAATCATGTATTTAAGTAGAATCAGGTGGGTGAATAATTTGGTACCAAATGAACCAATCAAAGGAGAGGTCTTTAGAAAATGGTTTGGGAGGGACTGGACACTTCGTCAGTTTGGTTAACCATACAGGTGCCTGCAAACACACCATGCTGGGAGGAAAGGAGATCTAAGAGGGCATCAGGAAAAGGGTAGTGAGAGAACATCAGTTTGGGGAAGCCCTAAAACCATATGAAAAAGATTTGAGTCCACTGTGAGGCAATTAAAAATGGAGGGGATTTAACATGATGGCAACTTTGCATAGAAGTTGATTCCCTTCCAATATGTCCTGAAGAGCTTCAAAAAAAAATCTGGTGAATGTCAACCCAAATGACATTAGCTTACTGTGCTTCAACAATAACAGAAACATTGATCACATTGGTGTTTATGGGGGCATGGCTAGGAAGCAGTCAAAAAATCCTAACTGCCCATCTCAACTATGTCAGAGATTACCTAGATAAGGCTGAAGCTTTCTGGTGGTCCATTCTTTGGATAGATGATGTTTGGCAAAGATCTAACACTGACTACAACCAAAATATCCTTAAACCAACACTGCATTTCCTTCTCTAGTCCTAAGTGACTGTAATAATCCAGGAGATTATCGAACAGAACATCAGAACATTAGGCCATCAGTCGAGGAGCTGAAAATGTGTCTTCCAACAAGACAGATCCAAAGCATTCTAATTATTCTAGCAAAGAATTGTCCGGGAGAAATAATTTTTGTGTTTTGGATTCACCAAGTCAAAGTGCTGGGGGCACATTTATCAAGCGTGTGTACACACAAATCTGTGACTAAACCACGCACACAAGCATTTCTATGCAAAGTGTGGGATTTATCTCTATGAATGTTTGCTGGAGGATTTTCATAAAACTACGCCCAGTCTTGACCAATGTGTATGCACATAACAAGTGGTGGAATCAGGGAACTGCTTCTGAAATGTAGACAAGTTAATAACATACATTTGAATGAAAAAATGTTTTTCAATTTCATTACTGTTCAATGGTGAATTCATGTAAAGCTACCCTGGGACCTACGCCATAGGATTTCATGCAATTTGACCAAGTCGGTTTATCTGTAATAATAATAATAATAATAATAATAATAATAATGTCAAGTATAGTGTTTTGGGAAATTATACACTTTTAATTATACCATTTTAAATTGAATGGGAGGCTGATTCTCTAATGGAAACTTTCCATTCAACTTTAGAGACTGCATTTTTAGACATGGGATCGTCTGCAGAAAGTACTGTACAGTGGCTCAGCAAACTTTAATCTGACATTAAAGAACTTCGTATTTTCGAGAGATAAAAAGTAAAAGATGCTGCTTAATATGAAGGCGGCAGGTAGAATGCATGCCTCGTTTGTTCTGTAATGTAGGCTACGTAAAGGAGCATTGGATATCTGTTGGTGATTGAATAATACTCCTTTGAAGAACAGCATTTTTCCCAATGCTAAAGACAATTCGAATCTATAGCAAAGTTTTACTTTTAGTCTACTGGTCATGCAAGGAGAGAGCCAAATAAATAATGTTGGCACATATTCACCTATCGGTCGTGTATGCCTCTTAATCTCCGAAAGATACGGTGGTTTTCTTCAAATTTTATGATTGTGTTGCATTTCATGTATGAAGTTTTATGTTTCCCACAGGCGTGAAAGGGATGATTTAGAAAATACATGGGTAACTATGGGCATGGTGAAAATGCATATAGCCATGGTCATGCACAAGCACTGAATGTGAGAACAAATGATGTTCATCAATTATGATTTCGTATCAGTGTGCGTGATATGGTTGTAGGATTTGTATACACATTCTTAATTCCATTCATATGTACACGTTTAAGATTGTTTCTACACACTCTTGATAAATTAGCCACCTGACCTTATTCCAATGAAGATGCTGTGGAAGGACCTGAAGCGGGCAGTACGTGTCAGACACCCCTCAAACATCACTGAATTGGCAGAATTCTGTAAACAGAGTCTGTAAAAATCCCTCAAACCAAATGTCATAGACTGGTTATTTGTTGTAGGAGATGTTTAATACAAGTTATTGCTGCTAATGGGGGAGACCATCTATTCAATGAAAGGGGTTCACATATTTACCTTTTTTGTTTTATTTTTATTTGAATAAACCAGTAAAAAAAAATGAAAGAATATAGGTTTTTGTTTGTGTCCTTTATTTGGAATGTCTTCATTACTAGTTGGGATTTGTATAACAATATTACGAGTTAATATCTATAATTTTTGCAAAAATAATGACCATCCCTGTAGGGCTCTGGAAGCAATGTGTAGCACAGAAACAATTGACTTTCAGATCGAAGTTTTGGCTATACATATTATATATCTGCAATGTTCTGACATTCCTGAATACATCAACAATGGTTGTGTCTTTTTTCCAGGTTTATGAATGGACACTGATCTTCTGCTGAGAGGGAGGAATTTGAGGTTCTGACGGTTGGGACACCGGGCCAACGCAAAGCCGTGCTGAGTCTGCCGGACTTAGGTCAAAGGGTACGGCAAAGGGAATCCCGGGATAGGCTCTCCTCATGAGGAGCAGCCGGGGTCTTTGAGACCTGGGGTAATTTAAGGTAAGAAACAAACATGCAGGCACATCTGTGTTGTTGGATATTTGTGTTTGTTAACTTCTATGAAATTGCTCCATTGAATTACTCCATTGAATTGCTCCATTGAATTACTCCATTGATTTGTAGGTGTTGCAGTGCACTTCTGAGGCCAGACTCCTACATTAACCCGTAATATAGTAGCTGCTTTCTTTTTAGCTGAACGCAGAGTAGTGATGATGGAGCAGGCTCCGCCAATCTCTTGCCCTTTTCTTGACAGGCAGCAGAATGTAGCCAATAAGCGTTATTTGTTCATATCAGCGCTTCACAGTTCACACTCTTTGTTCTGGCAGCAAAGAGTTGACAGTTTTTTCCAATTAGCCTACGGAGGATATTGCCTGCTCGTGAACTTCAATCCACACACATCCACACTCTGTTCTTCCACAAAAAAAGTTAATGACCCTAAACTCGCTATGAGAATTGCAGGTTATGAGTCAAATGCACATTATTAGTTTGCTCATTCAAATTTTCCTTGCACGGTTATAGGAATTTTTATCGCATGAGGATAGCTCAGCTCAGAGTAGATGGACTCAAGCCATCAGGACATTTATTGGAAGGGTTCTATGGCGGTTCACCGCTGAATACCTGGTACTGAAGTGGTTGGGAGATTCTGACACGTTTCCACAAGAGTCAGCCATGTCCATTGTCGCATCCAACTGGACACATACATCAATGAAAAAGAGTAGTTTAGTTTATTTTTGAATAATTTGGACCACTAAATTTGGACCTCTTGTTTAGTCCACTCTTCAATGTATGTGCTTGACTCACATGTTGCTGACCTTTCCACCAGTGCCCAACTGACCTGGCTGTGACCTGGCTACTCTCCCATAGTGCACTGGGCCATCTGTCCCTGCCACAGCTGCCACAAGGCATGGAGCTAATAAATAGGCCTCTTTTTTAAATCTGGCACAGTAACCATTCCTCAAAAAAAAAATTGAAGAAATGAAACCTTCTCTTTTTACTTTTTATCCACCCCATAATGTGAATTATTATCACCTCGTTCACTTTTTATTCCGTTCGTGAGTCCCTCTCTCTTTCACTGTTCTGTTTCTCTCCCTCTAGCTTTTTCTCGACACAGAGTGTAACCTGAAATTGTAGGTTTTCACAGTGGGCTGTGGTTCTCTGTCACTGTTCGTAATTAACTGCTACGTTGCGGCTCGTCCAGTCCGATCAACGCTTTCTGTCAGGCTGAGTGGCAGGCTGGACAGATGAGGCGGACGGCGATAGACCCTTGGGACCCACGTGGAAGTACCAAAGGGAGTTAGCAGCACCCCCGACGCCTTGTGTGTGAAAGGCTTTCTGTGTTTGGGCAGCGACAGCCCCTGAGAGGGAAAACACTGTCTCATTGGCTAGCAGTCTCTAAGCAGAACTCTGTTCCTACCCGTATTGATTTACATGGAGGTGGAATCTTGTGTCGTTTCAGCCCGTGAGCTTACAGTGCTACTATTGAGGGAGACTCCCGATACCTTATCCCTTACAGAGGTTGAAAAATGTGGGGTGTTCTGATTTGGGACACTTCGCTAGCGGGCAGGGGAGGGGTGCTTTTGGCATGCTCCACTCTGAAACCGGAGAACTCTGGGATTTCTCTCGTCCGTTCCACCCTTTTCTCTCCCAAATAATCCCTTCTGCTAACAATGCACATTTTCTCCTTCTATCCTACTGTGAAACGTAAATATGGCCTGGTTGCACATTGGAAAGACTTGTAACCTTATGCCATATGAACCAACTGGCAAGGATACGGCGAGCATGCTGGGTTCTGGAGAGCCACTATTTTGCCAATGCCTCCTCTATGATGCCAGGGCCAGTTTGTGTGACCATGCCAGTTTGCCAAGGAGAGATGCCAGGGCACTAAAATGGCCTGTTTTATAAACTGTGTTTGTGTCTGTCTCGCTGGCCGACTTTCTGCTCCCGTCGTGTGCTCACTCTAGCAAAACACAGTTGATATGGGGACAGGCTTTCAACACCCATAGATGAAATGGCACTGATGCTAGGATGTTATGATTGGAATGTAAGCATTGTTCAGCACTATTGTAAGCATAACCTCGAGCCATCCCTGAGATCTCCTGCTGTGTGGGTTTCCATGCCAATAGGCGTCCCTCGTGTTGACAGCCGATAGCCTGACACCATGTCGCCTAAGCACCAACCGTTTGGCTGTGCGTGTCTGTGCTCAATGACCCATACCAATATTGGTGGCAGAGTAAAACAGACTGGTAAGTGAAGAAAGCCAGAAGCCATATGCATTGTTGAGAAATGGGCAGGACAGTTTAGAATTTTAACTAAGCTTGGCATCTCTGTGGTATACAGATTGTCTTTTCCTTGTTGCAGTTCATGCGCTCAAATGGTTAAAGTTGAAATGATAGAGCTGGGTTTTCAGCTTGATTGTCTTATTTTACATTTGACATATTGTATAATCATTGCAGGTAAAGGCAAGGATAAAGTCATTTAGGGTTAGGGTTTACCGGAAGTAATTCATTTTCAATGGAAGCTGGCTTCTCTCAGCTGCAAGCACCGGCAAAACAGTCGGCGTCGCGTTTTGGGCGTGTTGAGCGACCAGAGCGTCAAGAAGAAAAGTTGAAGTTTGTTCAACGTTATGGTAATGAGCTATGACGCGGTTCAGCGGCAAACGACAGTCAACCAATCGGAAAAAATGAAATACGTCTGCTAGTCTTCCTTGGGGGTTGTGAATGTCCTGCCACGTCAGAGCGGCCAAAGTGGCCAAAAGCGTCTAAAGCTTCCCCATACTTTTTTGACAAGCGTCCTTGACAGGGCGTCCAGATCTTCTTTTGAAGATCAAGTCTGTGGCGGTGTGTACGTACAGTAATGAATAACGTTCTCAACTATAATGAAGTACATTGTTTTAGGCACTCAAACTCACTTGCTTGTTTTCTTTCAGAATTGTAGGGGTTTGACATAAAATGAAGCCTTACACCAGATGCTTGTTTTTGTTCTGGGTCACTATGTGATCAAGATGAGATTGGAATTGAACTGAAGACAAGAGTAGCTGACATGGCCCTTAGAATGCTACCAGCTCGCACTGAAATATCACATTGGCGACATGGAGCAAAAAAATGTACTCAGCTGTTTTTCTGCCACCATTGGATGCTTTTTTCCCAGCTTATGGCTTGACTTCAAATGATACAGAGGACCTGAGCTTTTGTCTGAGAAAGCTGCTCGAAGTTTGGGTTGGTTAGAGGAGCCTGGTTCCGGTGAGTTCCACGCGCTCTCTCGACAAACAATTACTGATTTAGCACGGCGATTTGGCTCAACCATGACAGTCGAGTCGTCAGAGACATGACCAGACCTGCTAGACAACTAGACTGTAGTGTGCGCCAGTTGACATCCAGCACAGGGTATATACACTGGGTTTGTTGGTAAGCTGCTAGCTGTTCTATTGGTCAGTCTGGGTGTACTTTCTTTCGTTGGTAATCAGTTGAGTGGGGTGCGGGCCTTGGTTTGTCAACAGCTTAGTCCGTCTGATTCTTTTAGACTTGTGTGTTTTGTAGGGCATTAATCAGGTTAGTGGGTTAGGGTTGAGTGTCTAAGTTTAGTCCATCTGATTCTTTTAGACTTGTGTGTTTTGTAGGGCATTAATCAGGTTAGTGGGTTAGGGTTGAGTGTCTAAGTTTAGTCCATTTGATTCTTTTAGACTTGTGTGTTTTGTAGGGCATTAATCAGGTTAGTGGGTTAGGGTTGAGTGTCTAAGTTTTGGTGTGTATGTGTTTGGTCTGACCGAGAGGCACAGCTGTAGATCATGTCCATGTGATTATGTGTGGGCGAAGCTCTGACCCCCCTTCAGCCATCCACTCTGCTGCAGTCAAGCTGTAATGCATCCCTTGTGACTGGGATTCCTGATGGCTCTCAGGACACTGCGCACACGCATCTTCCTCTTGCACAGACATTGTTTCAGAGGCGCACACATTCTACACACGTAATATAGACACACGTGCACTCTATTCCTAAAATAGCCCTTTTTGTTTTGTGAGGACCAGTCACATTTCCTCTGTTCATTTAATTTTCCCAGGGTTACAATATTCGTACAGACATTAGGGAGTCGTTATTATAGTGAAACAAAACACACACAGTGATGGCTTTGAGTGGTCTGGCCTGTCTGGTATGGGTGGCAGCTTTCTGCAACCATGTTCTTATTCTCTTAACTGATTATAAACTGTATCATTATTCTAGTCCTCTTCTTTTGGGCTGGCTCTCTCTGAGAGCCTATCTCTCTGTTGTCGTGTCGCTATCTCGCCGGGTTTCTGTTGAAATGCCACTCTTTTACAGAGTCTCTGTCCCCAGTTTGCTCTTTCGCTGTATCTCTTCTGAAGTTTTCTTGCTGCATTGCTTGTCGTTTTTTGTCTCTCTTTTAGTCTTTTAGTGTTTTTCTCTGTTTGTCTGTATTTTTCTGTCTTTCTTTTTAAACATCTCTGTCTCTCCCTCTCTTTGTATTTCACGGTCTCTGAATATTGCTAGAGAAAATGATAATCATCAAACACAGATCCACCTGCTCACACAGAGGGTGGGTATTCAATACATATAGTAAATGCTAGTTGAATATACACTCACCAGCCACTTCATTATTACACCTTACTAGTACCGGGTTGGACCCCCTATTGCTTTCAAAACTGCCTTATTTCTTAATGGCATATATTCAACAATGTACTGGAAACATTCCTCAGAGATTTCGGTCTATATTTGACAATAATAGCATCACACAGTTCCTGCAGATTTGTCAGCTGTACATCCATGATGGTAATCTCCCGTTCCATCACATCCATGATGCTAATCTCCCGTTCCATCACATCCATGATGCTAATCTCCCGTTCCATCACATCCATGATGCTAATCTCCCGTTCCATCACATCCATGATGCTAATCTCCCGTTCCATCACATCCATGATGCTAATCTCCCGTTCCATCACATCCATGATGCTAATCTCCCGTTCCATCACATCCATGATGCTAATCTCCCGTTCCTTCACATCCATGATGCTAATCTCCCGTTCCTTCACATCCATGATGCTAATCTCCCGTTCCATCACATCCATGATGCTAATCTCCCGTTCCATCACATCCATGATGCTAATCTCCCGTTCCATCACATCCATGATGCTAATCTCCCGTTCCTTCACATCCCAAAGGTGCTCGATTGGATGGAGAGCTAGTGACTTATTGTCATGTGCAAAAAAAAGAGTTTGAGAGGATGTGAGCTAGGTGACATTGTGTTATCCTGCTGGAACTAGCCATTAGAAGATGGGTACACTGGTCATAAAGAGATGGACATGGTCAGCAACAATAGGCTGTGGCATTGAAACAATGCTCAATTATAAGGGTCCCAAAGTGTGCCAAGCAAATATCCCCCACACCATTACACCACCACCAGCCTGAACCGTTGACGCCAAATTATGGCCCTACAATTCTAATGTCGCAGCAGAAATCAAGACTCATCAGACCAGGCAACGCTTTTTGGGTTGCATTAACACTGTAGTTGGTTCAATTGTTTTGCAGCTACCTGTTGACCCAAAACTGAAAACCTCCTGGTTTTTGAACTGGATTAGAGGACAGCTGTTCTGGATGTGTATATGGCGAACACTCCTTGCAGTCCTTTACACACATGAAATTCTTTAATGGCATTATTAGGGTCCTAATGTTAACACCTATGTCTTAACACTAAACCTATTTCTAACCTTAATTGCGGCTTTATCTTTGAACTCATTTTTTGTTTTACTACATCCTAGTGTGTATTTTTGGTCCCTGCACATGTAGTTTGTACCTGTACACACGCAGACACACACTCACACATGTAGTTTGTACCTGTACACACGCAGACACACACTCACACATGTAGTTTGTACCTGTACACACGCAGACACACACTCACACATGTAGTTTGTACCTGTACACACGCAGACGCACACTCACACATGGTGTGCAGATTAGAGGAGTTAAGTGAGTGTGCTGACCTGCTCCAGATGATCCTCTTTGGCAACGCTGATGAGTTTTTGGCCCTGGCACCAGCTACTGTAAGCAGATTAGCTCACCCAATGAAAGGTGAACACTGCACCGCCACACTATTACTACACACACACATTCACATAACCAACGTGCTCTTACACGGGCATTGATCCTTCATTATGATTGAACATCCTAATGTCCTGAATAGGGCCTGTGTTATGTCATCGTTATGACAACAGCAGATGGCTGCTCCACTAGGTTCTTTGTGTTGTCGTCATTCTCCATTTTTCCATGTGACATTCAATCGTCTAAAGCTCAGTTGAACTAAAATGGGTGCTGCTATGTACACGCAGACTAATAGCAACCACACCATTTAACTAACCTTCATTGTTTGATCTGGGTGTTCTGTTTGCACAGAAATCTTGACATTTATAGGATTAAAGCCATGGTAACTTTTTGTTTTTTTCGTTATCCTTTTCTTCATCCTATGTGTATATTTATACAACCATCCCCATGGCACTATTTGGACACATGATACTGAGTGGCTAGATGTGTTGTTATTGTTTTCTACTGCCAAACCCAGGAATTGAGATCGGCTCTAGTGCATATTGTAAGCTCAATTTGCTATGAGACAAAGGGAGAAAGAGAGTGTGTGTTTGTGGATGTGAGCCAGCCATATTTGAGTGTTTTGGTGTGATTTGTTGAGTAATAATGTCTGTGTGTGTGTGTTTCCAGCAGCGTTGGTTGCAGAGCAGACATGGCCACTGCGATATGGTGACACAGAGGGAGGGACATGGTGAGTGACACACACACACACACACACACACACACACACACACACACTCACCCTCAGCCATGTCAGACACGGAGCACCACTGTAGGGGGTCCTGGGAGAGGGAGGAGGATGAGGGAGGGGGGTGTGGAGGGAGAGAGCAATCTAGGCATGGCGAGTGAGCTTTGGACTAAAGAGAGGGTGGCGAACAAGTGATGGCAGAGGGAGCGATGGGAGATGGAGGGACAGATCAGAGAGGGGTGCAGTGCTTAATGTTGACGAAATCACTGTGGTTTGGTTTGTAAATATGTAATCCTCCCACATATGTAATGGCTTGGTGATACGTGCTTGGATAAAGTATGCGATTATCGCACAGCTGCCAAACATTGCTGATTAGACTTAATATATATCAAATATTTAAATAAAAATTTTATAGGAGTTATACAGTGTGAACTGCAGTTTATTCAGAATTGGCTGATGCAATCAGAAAATCACTAAGCATGAATTGTTATTGCTATCATTGGATACCCTGGAAGGAGCTGGTCCTGTGGCTTAATAGGATCAATCTCCTGTCTGAGAGACATTCCAGGTTAAGAGAGTACTTTATTAAAGTCCACAGGATTGGTCAAGAACAACAGAAATAAAAACATTGCAAAAGTTTAGTAGATCACAGTTACGGTATGCACAGTAGTAAATACGAGTAATAGTAGATGGTGTTACATGAATTATAAAAGGATTGTATTGTACTGGATATAACAATAGAACCCATAAGTGCATAGTGAAACATTGGTTGGCTAAATAGTAATCGAACCATCTCTACAGAGCTGAATTGGGGAGCCCTGCTTTAGCAACTCAATCAAGTTGAGCTCAATTAAGTTAGAATAGTCTGCTTAGAGTTGCTGTGTTGAAGCAGTGCTTTAATCATGAATTGGATATCTCCACATTGGGAGGAAAAGTTGGGTATAATTAACAGTAAGATCTAGGAGTTGGAAGCCAGAAAGCTGTAATGTCCTCTAATCACAGCGGTTTTTATAGAAAGTTTACACCAATTTCCCCTTGCCCAGACCTGCATTGATTGGAACTCAGCTAGTCATTGTGCCCAAACCCCCAGGCGCGCTGATTTGATTTAACCAGCAATTCCCAAAGTGGGATACACACACTGATGTGGTTTCAACATGTATTTCATTATTCAAAATGGCCTATACATTTAAGTGATATTTTCTTTCAGCCATTTTGTGCTAGAACGCTCACCACACATCAGCTATCAGGTGGAGAGATGACTAGTTAAATATGCCAATTAGGAATGTGGGGGGCTATTCGACAAGGGTTTAACATGTCTATAATTTAAGAAGTGATTTAGCTAGTTTACATTATAATTATTGTCACAACTTACATGAAATATCATAGCCTAGAGCAGTGTTTCTCAAACTTTTTTCAATATTGTACCCCCTTTGAATTGTCTTTTTAAGCCAAGTAACCCCTGACCAGCGCCAAGTACCCCTTGACCAGCGCAAAACATTATTGGTAGAAAAATAAAAAAATAAAGTAGAATACATGGCCGGCAGTGATAGATTCACTAAACAACAAATTTTTTTAAACAAAAACAATTAAGTGTTACATTTCAAATGTTTAGAATCCATCACTTAATTCATTCATTACTATTATATAATTATTTTAGGAATTATGCATGACATATTTTTAAATTAACATTTTTGCAAAGATTTTATGTACCCCCTGCAGTACTCTAAAGTATCCTCTAGGGGTACACGTACCCCCATTTGAGAAACACTGGTGTAGGGGATCATTGCATGAATTTCATAATGGGAAAGGGGCAATGTCATCAAGTTTAATAATTTATAAAACAAAAATACATCTTCCAACACTTGTCATTGTGCATATTGCCTACACATGATCATTGCTGTGCGTGGATTTACGAACGTTCTCAAGCAAACGTTTGAATTGATAAATCTCACACTTTGTGTAGAAATGATCATACGCATGGTTTATGCACAGATTTGTGCGTATGCACGCTTGATAAATGAGCCCCCAGAATCCAATATGCTAGTTCCTGATGTTTACCAGTCCTAAAACATAGTTTTTGTATTTATAAAAAAAGTTACATAGTGCAGGTATAAATAAAAAATGTATCGAATGTGAACAACCGGTTTGCGTCTGTAGTAATACAAATATTAATTGGAATACATTCATTTATAAAACATGTAAGTTTGAATAAATCACAATTTGTGCCAGCATTTGTTTGTTTATTGTTCATTGGCATCTACAGTGTGAGCAGGATAAACAGTTTCTAGATATAGTAGATTTGTGGTCTGTCATCATTTTGTCCTGTGTATTCGAAATGAATGTATATGGATATGGAATATTCTACTGTCCTTATATTACAAATCAAAATGCATTCTAGAACTTATTCTAACCACCTCTGGTT
The DNA here is from genome assembly GCA_016801145.1 of Umbra pygmaea. Taxonomy (NCBI): domain Eukaryota; kingdom Metazoa; phylum Chordata; class Actinopteri; order Esociformes; family Umbridae; genus Umbra; species Umbra pygmaea. The sequence continues at coordinate 6,167 of JACXGM010002107.1, read as the reverse complement.
TTTATTTTTCTCTTGCTTGTCCTGTTCCCTAGAAGAATGAACAAACTGTTCATCTGCGAACGCTGTTGTTATTGGGATGAATCAATAATGATTTTTAGAAATCAAATTTGACACTGACTTTTTACTTTTAGTTTTTTTAATTTGAGCGTTTGTGTAATTTTTATGATTTAAATTGAGGTAGCGAAAGCAGTATCGGCTCCAAATATCAGCTCCAAATATCGGCCTTTATCAGTCATCGGCGAAGACTGCTGAAAAAAATCTGTATCAGCATCGGCACTAAAAAGATCCATATTGGTCGATCCCTACTGCCTACTAGTTTCACGTTCAACAATGCAGTGCCTGTTGAGATTCATTGACTGCATGTGCTTTGTGAATTGTGACTTTTGCATTGATACCAAGCACATGCAGAAGTCACAATTCACAAAGCGCTTGTCGGCTCGCCTTGCAAATGTTGATTCCATCACTGTCATTATGTCATGGTTTGTCAGCTCGCGAAATACTAGGGACTGACCAAAAATCATCCTGGGCTAGAGTCCCGAAAGCCCGCGTCTTGTGATGCCCCTGCGTAATATATAGTTTGATTGAATTCCACACACTGATATGTAATCTGTCCAATAATATAATTATTTTCCAAAAAGCAAAAGATTAGGGTGGTAATAATATAAGCTTATATGTGTAAGTGGATTTTGTGATCTACTGTATATGGTTGTTCTTCCTTAAAGTTATCAGTGAGACTGGGCTATTCAGACAAGAAAACATCACTTAAACGTATAGACAAGTTTTAATATTGAAATACACGTTGAACCACAATTTTTTTCATACCCCACTTTAGGAATAGCTTGTCTATAACAACACTACAGAAAAAAATGACTGTATAGTTATTTTGTTGCAAAATAACATGCCATATTACGTGCGGCCGAGTATAGCGTGCGAGGAGTGATCGTTTTGTAAAACTGTGCATAATGCATGCGTTATATGCGCTAAAATACTGTATACAGCTACCATGCATTGCCCTTCAGATATCTTCTGATTCAAAAATATGTCAGATGTCTTTTTAGCTTTAAGTAATAAACCTGATAATGGCTCATCATTAAACTGAAAACATAATATCATATAAATATAGTATCCTTCAGTATCTGACAATTGTTTCTGAAATCAGGCTTGTGACTGTTTTCTTCATCAACGTCCTTTTGCAAAAATAATTGCAGCAATGGCAAGGCTTTTTGTTAATCTTACTATAGCTTTGGCTTGTGGTAGTCAAGCAGATCAATGTCATGGCTATATACTTTTAATACAAAGACTTAAGTGAAGATTAACAAAGATGTTGAACTTGAGTTTGATTAGATGGTTGTAAAATGTAAAAAGCTAATATTTTGGCAGGAACCTTAATAGCTAACAACAAACAGCATAGGTGCAAGGCTGTATCTGTCATAAAGCTGTGTGTGTGTAGATGTGGTAAAGCTGTGTGTGTGTATCTGTCATAAAGCTGTGTGTGTGTAGATGTGGTAAAGCTGTGTGTGTGTAAATGTGGTAAAGCTGTGTGTGTGTATCTGTCATAAAGCTGTGTGTGTGTAGATGTGGTAAAGCTGTGTGTGTGTAGATGTGGTAAAGCTGTGTGTGTGTAGATGTGGTAAAGCTGTGTGTGTGTAGATGTGGTAAAGCTGTGTGTGTGTAGATGTGGTAATTACCAGTTAGGAAATTGTTTATTGCTAGATGCATTGACATTGAAGCCATAACATATCAAGGTACCTTAGTAAGAATTTGGTAGTTGAACAAAGCTCTTGAATACCGGTTATTGGGCCATGGCATTAGTAGTTAATATTCATGATAGTAGGAAATGGTAGTTATGTGTTCCCCACTTCCATATCTGTAGGCTAGTAAGTTTCCAGGAAGTTTTCTTGCTACAGGAATGCATTAAAAAAAGACACAACACAAGTGAATATAAGTACATCTAAATATTTACTGATGCCCTTTATAGCACAGGTGTCAAACTGGTCCCACAGAGGTATGCTGGTTTTTGGTCTTTCCCTTCAATTAGAGCCCAATTAAGACTTAGACTGCCAGGTGAGGGGGAGATCCTAAACAATTAATGACCTAATCAAACGGTCTGGTACAAGGTAAGAGCTAAAACCTGCATACACTAGGCCCTCTGTGGAACCGTTTTGACACCTGTGCTTAAGAGAATTTATTGGTTGTTTAAGTGAAATTAAAACTGTAGGGCCTGGTAAATGTTTTTTGGCTTTTCAGCAATGTCTAAACACTTTTGACTTGGTATTTTTAGAGTGTGTTAGCAATTGCTAGTGATAACTACTTAACTAAAAACCTTTTTAATATTACTTACCATATACTTTTATATTACTTTTACATAAAATATAAACCATAGTACTTTCTGACTTGGATTTGTACTAAACTATCACCAACAGATCCTATGAGACAATGAAAATGACTAATGCATCATTTATGTAATTTCACTAGGAAGAAAATATATATTTTAGCAACTATTTATTAATGGAAAGGAATGTGACCTGCAGCAGTAGCAAAGGATGTGGTGTACCAGTAAGGAGGGATAACAGGAGAAAAAGCAACAACATCCACTGAGCAAGCAAAGATAATGCCAGCTAGCTGAGATTGGTTATTTGCGGATGCAAAACCTTTCACTGTGCACTGCATTTTCTACCCTTCCAGTGCTTTAGATTATTAGCTACCTAGCAGGCCTACAGGCTTGTTGTTGTAGTCTGTCCTTCTTATTGTATCTTTTGTCCTGTCATTTTAATTCCTTTTTTTGGTGATTTTTCTAAATTTTCTCCCCTCTCGATTCCAACTAATCCTGCCTTGTTGGCAGTTCCGCAACTCCTTGGACAAATCTGTGGAATGGTGAAGGGCGCACACATGGTTCATCCAACCATGTTGCCCAGCCACCGATTATTTTCGCACTGGGAATCCAACACGGAATTCCTTCTTCCAATTGATTAGCCAGAAATCTCATAATAATAGTCACATTAGTCTCTAGTGTGACTCTAGCTTGGTGCCACTTGTTTTGACACCAAATATTTGGAAAACAGTTTAAGGAAATTATCAATTTGTCACATACCTAGTCTCAAACTGTATGCAGCTTATTAAATAATTAGCTCTTAATAACATCCTGTTTTCACAGGATAACACAGATGCTGACCATTAAATTGAGCTTTGTTTTCATTGATGGGGAGGGTGAGAAGGCTCCTTTTCACTTGGTGAACTATGAAAAGATGCTAATTTCTCTCAGAAATTTGGTTTGAGACTCTTCAGTAGTCTTTTCCATCTCTGGCTTTCATGTCTGGTGCTCACGAAGCGTTTTCAATCTCAGCCGGCCAGGTAATGACAGTGAGCTACCTCACTGATAGCTCTGCAGGAGGGGAGGCAGAATATTGAAGTGTCTCATCAAATGCTGCTTGAGAGCAAACCGGTTTTTAAAGTTAACAGGGAATAGAGGTGACACCGGGTGTATTTGTAAAACATTCACAATGAGAAATATGCTGAAATCCATCTACAGTTATACATGGAAGGACGGGGAGAAAGATGGATAAGCAGGCTATGCTGAATGAATTGGCTGTGTCTGTTTATAAGATCCCGCCCATGGGTAATCCTGATTCTGGTTAAATACTTAAAAAAGACCAGCTAGCTCTATTTGAAATACTCAGAACCATAGCAATACTATTGACAAATCAAAGCTTGCTAAAGCTTCCAGCCCATATTGCACTGGCTGTTGATTCTTAGCATGATCTAGCGTGCTTTCAAACCCTCACATTAAGACAAAGCTAGCATTGTCTTTGAAGAAATTAGGTGGAACAGATCTGAAAATATGTTTGTATCGTAAACCTTTAACATAAAGACAAAAACAAATGTAAGTTAAAGGGATTGTTATATTGGTATTTAAAGGGTAAGTTCTTGCCTGCATATCCGCCTGCATTCTGGTCCAAAGAAATGTCCCTCAGCCAGTTCATATATGTGCTTAATAAAACAGTTATCGTAATTCAGGATCAAGGCATTCCATTCACACATAAAAAATTGCGGCGCCACCAGCTTACAATACACAAATTTGATTACATTCGATATGATAGGCTTACTCAAATCAACACCCACCTTCAGGATACGTTTGTAGAATGCAAAAACGTCTAAGGGGAGACTAAGTTTGTTCACACAATTTGCATGATGTTTATCCTGCGTCGAGTGGGATAAAAGTGCGATTCTCTGGTTGTCTCCACAGCGGGGTTTTATTTGGAGCCCTCTTCAAGGTCAATTTGAGAGCGCTCATATCCGTGCTGGGAGTATGGAAATGAGGGCTCTTTGAGAGAGGGGATGTGGCAAAGCTTTGTGGGCGCTTCACACAGCCCTCCAGCGATGCAAAATGAAAATGTTTGAGGATTCACTCGCTCCCACTCTCTTTCTCTGTCTCGTTCGCTCTCGTTTGAGTAAACAAGAAGCGGTTGCAGTTCATACGGCCGTTTAAGAAGGCACATTAGCTATTAGCATGGAGCTCCTGTGGCCCCCGAAGCAGCCTGCTGAGGAGGGGCGGTTCTGTCTGTCATCGGCTCGCCGTTGTTGCCTTGTTCTGAGCAAACTGTTTGTTTGTTTAAAGTCTTCAGATTGCATGCCCCCGGTCGCTAGACTGAGACTAAATGGGCTAGTTATTGGTGGGAGGTGATGCCAGGGGGGAGAGACGCTCTGTCCTTCGTCTGCTAGCCAGACTACTTTTTTCTCTCCCCCATTCTTCTTTTGGCAGTTTCTCTCCTTTTTGGATTTTTCCCTTTATTTCTTCCCTCACTTCCATTGCACGTCTTTTCGGCCCTCATTTGTTCCTCAACCCTCTTTTTTCCTACTTTTCCTCTCCTCTTTCCTCTAGCTCCCTCTCAGGTAAGTGGCTGCCATTTTGGCTCGTTTTCCAGTCCATTGCGGAGGGGGCCATTAGCCAAGGTACTGTGGACTGACCTGACCCAGTAAATGCGGAGCTGCTGCACCTCTGTCTGTGTATTTTGAGCTTGTTTCATGCTTCCGTCCTGGCGCTGGACCAGCAGCCCTGCCAGAGCCACGTCATTGTCCTGTTCTGTAGTTTGTTCCTAAAGGGAGGAAGCAGGACAAGCCGACACATTACCGAATTGTAGGTCAGTTCTGAGGGAATTGTGTTTGCATCTGTCTATGGGTTGAGTGTGTGCATATGGTTGGTTTGTCTGTGTGTTGTTTAAGGCAGTGGTAGGGGCTGTCTAATCTCCTTTTGCCCCTGGGTAACCCCCCCCCCACCACACACACACACCTACGCTCTCCCTTCAGGGTTTCTGTTAGGGAGATGTAGTGTGAGACAACAATACTGGCCCCCTCATAATTTAAAAACAAGAGTAGCATTCACTTGGTCCCAGAATCTGATGTATTATGCTTCAGCCACTCTTAATGTTTCAAGGGACACAGAAGGCTTGTTTTTAACCACAGGTGGGCTTCAGATTGCCCAAACTGCTATCGGAGTTCTTGGATACGACACGTATGTCCACTAGTGTGAGGCTTTTTTCACAGCTAAATGTGTCATGACAAAGGGCATTATAGGTCAAATGTCAGACATCTTCAGACATAATTTTGAAGGTAATTTGTGGAATTTAAGGTATGTAGTGCTGTTCAATAACACTGTTTTTATTAGCATGTTGTACATTATAACACCAATTCCGAAAAGGTTAGGACAGTATGGAAAATGGAAATAAACAGTCATTTGAAAATTAAATTTACCCCTGTACTATATTGAAAACACTTTATTAACAAATTATGTAATGTACAGTTGTATGCAAAAGTTTAGGCATCCCTGACAATTTTCATGATTTTCATTTATAAATAATTGGGTGTTAGGATCATCAATTTAATTTTGATCTATCAAATAACTGAAAGACAGAGTAATATTTCAGTAATGAAATGAGGTTCATTGGATTACAAGAAAATGTGCAATATGTTTCAACACAAATTTAGACAGGTACAAAAATGTATTTGATAGATCAAATTGAAATTGCTGATCCAAACACCCAATTATTTTTAAAGGAAAATCGTGGAAATTGTCAGGGGTGACTAAACCTTGCATACGACTTTATTACTCTGTGAATTTAATTAATATTTTTAAATATACACAGCATATATTTTCCATGCTGTAACATCAC